>JAGVSQ010013484.1:0-11085 GCA_022683975.1 Rhyacophila evoluta
TAATTTAGAATTTAAAATCAATTTCCATCAAGCACCATCAGTCGAAAGTATTAAATATATATATAAAATTTGTCTAAAAATTCTTTCATACTGGTGTCCTGTACTTCCGCTTGTAATGTACGGCCTTCCGGGATGTTGGAGTATCCAGGATGCTGGAGTAAGATTGGATCGAAGAATATGCAAGTTAAGCTGACTTTCTCTCGAGGCCTCGGTATCATTATTACCAACGTCTTATCTTCATACTGATAACGGGATATAGTTAAGTAGAAGACGTCTAAGCCACAGATTTTTTTTGTCATTTTATTGCATAACATGCTTCGAAAACATAAATACTTAGACACCAAATCAGAATTACACACCCAGAAGAAGCAATCGCAGTTTTTTCTAACCGCATACTAACAATTTACAAAAAATAATATCTACAAAACGTCCGTGTGGTTTAAAAGTTTTCGGCTTTGAATTTTAAATATAAGGTTATTTAATTTCACATAAATTTTTGACCATACCTATTTTAAATTATAATAATTATCATAATGCCAGTTTCGGACATTTCTTTGATAAATGTCCCTATATATTGTTGTATTGTATTGTATCGATATATTGTTTTATTTATAAACAAAAATACACTAAATATAGCCAATTTCAAGGTTTTATAGGCAAAGACTAATATAATAATAAAAATCCAAGCACAAAACGACCAAAATTTAAATTAGCACCCACAAAACATTCAATTACTTAACAATAGTACAGAGTACAATTATACGTTTTTCAATAATCTAATAATCAAAAAAGATGGAGTATATGCCAAGTAAGTATTTAAATTTCATATTACAGTCTTAATAATGTAAAATTAATACTAAATGTTAATTTTTTTCTCGCGTTAATCGCGTTTTTCTCTCGTTTGTTACTATGTGGCTTGGACGTCTTCTGCTTAACTACATCTAATGATCAATAGACTTATAGTCCGTTCTCATAACACGTCATTACTTAAGACTTTCATTATATAATATTATACTCTTACAGCAGCGGTTTCCAACCTGGGAAACGCGACTGCTACGGGAGGCGCCAACATTTAAAAAAGGCAGGGGGGTAAAGATGAATTTGTTTGAAATGCAAAATGGTTGAAACCCGCTGCCCTACAGTATCAGTCTCACACATCTGTTATCAATACTCGGTAAATGATAGTTTTAAGCACTTGTTAGATGGTGTAATTTGCTATCGTATAGCAGCATTGTCGCGGTGTTTTACATAAAATCGACAAAATATAAAGTGCCTACATATTAAAGTGGTTGGAAGAATTTGTTTGATAGCCTAGGCGCAAGCAAAGATTTGGAATGGTTGGAAGTTCTGCTATCTGCAGAGCAATACAAAAGAAATCTGGAGAAGAATATATTTTATAGTGGTCAGAACTTGAAGAAGGTGACGTTGGGTAATTGTGACTGAAAGTGAAAAAGCAGTTGAAGTTATGGTCCTCGAAAATTTTGTAATTTTTTTTTCATTGTAGATATTCGATTATAAAATAAAAGTGTGTTTCAGAAGTGGAAACAAACTTTTACTGGCCATGTACTGTGGGGTTTATTTTCTTAGTAAAAACGTAACCTAACCTAACCCGAATTAGTTCGTTATATCGTGGTTTTACTGTATTGAAATATGACACTTGAAATGATCGAATCTTTGATCCTTATGAAAAAATCGACATTATCTCTATTTTGATGGTTTCTTTCTTATCTTATTTGTTTAAAAAGGTACCAGCCTGTTGTCTGTGGTATTTGAGGTAAATGCATAAAATGTAGATCGGACGAAAGTGTTTGTTTATCAATTAGATCCGAAGAATATGTAAATTGAATTGATTATTAAAGCATTCTTTAATTACTTGATACGCGGCGAGCAGCAAAGAGAGGAGGTGGATAATCACAGGCCGCCCACCTGAAACCAACTGCGGCAGGTCCCCTCGATGACGCGTGCGCTCCTTTTACGAAACAAATGGCCTGATGGCAGCTTAGTCACTCTCTGTGGCCCTGATACATCGGAATCAATCTCGTGCATACCCTGTCGGCGTTTGACCCTGGAGCGTCTTTTAACCTTTATGTCGAACAGACATTTAGTGTGACATCTTCCTCCTAAAAAAGACTTGCATTCATTGAATTAATTTAAAAAATAATTAATACTATACCTTCATCGCTTTTGACTCTCGCCTTAAGCCGGCGCTACGATAGCAGAGCGACGGCAACAGAGATACAAAATAGCTATAAATAGGTGAGCAAGTTCGGCAGCGCGATGACACATTGTCGTCACAACAATTTGCTCACTTGCGCACTCACCTATCTACAGCTATTTTGCATCTTTGTTGCCGACGCTCTGTTGCCGTGGAATCTTTCGTAACTCCGGCCTTATTATCCCTGAAGTTATGGCGCTGGCTGCGGAGTGTCCAGTACAAAATGTATGTTCAAATTATGCCAAATCCGCTAGATCAATTATTATAATAAGCTATAAAAATACTTTCGTTATGTATTTAATGTCAAGTATAAAATTAAGTGAAAAACATGCAATGATAAAAGAAAAACTAAAGAGACGACATGTCCAGGCAGATATCGTTTACCGACTGATGACCATCTTCTCCTCTTAGACGTAATAACGTCATGATCTAAAATAAAATAGTTCGGATAGGTAAAACTGTCATTATTTTCACTCCAATGCACTCGCATTTTCAAACTCGTCTTTGTAAAATATTTAAACAATCCTGTTTTTTTTATTATTTGTTCTACCAATCGGAGGCAAACATTATGCATTGAAATACAGATAACCCTCATATAACGCGATACTTACACAGTACGGTTTCGATATAACGCGGTATTAATTTAATACAGTCAGTGTTCGACTTAAACAAGGCTACGTCCCACCATTTAATTCGTAAGAAATATTTCGTACAAAACATCCACGACAAACAAAATATACACATCTTTTTTACATTTATTAGTCGAAGTAGACTCAACTCAAGGGTTGATTGAATTTAGTTAAGCAGAAGACGCCCAAGCCACAATCTATTGATTTGGAGTAAAACGCGATTGAATTTCCTCAACAAGGTGGTATTAGTCAGCTAAACGTGGAATTACCACTTTGATCCATCGTTTTTTTCTTAATAGATCGCGTAGCTTAGTAAAGACTTCAGTGTTTCTTATGGCACCTAAATTAAAATATAATTTAAACAGAAACCTCTAATGTAACATGTCTTGTTATGAAAAGACGCAGTTTTTTCGGGGGCTTTTAACATCTCAACACGATAAATTATAGCTTATGTTATATACATTTTAATTTACTTGATTTCTTAGCAGTCTTCATAGACAATCAATAGTAATCATTTTGGCTTGAAAATATCTATGCCGTTTATCACTGCAAGCCTCCAACAGACAGAATTCATTATTTTTGACGTTTGCAAGTAAGCTCGAATCAATTTGAGCGTTAAATTAAACACGTATAGCCATATTATGTCAAATTTGAATGAAGTTTTTTCCTCCTCACAGTAATACCAACTGAAGCAATCATTTATAATGTATCTAAATTCGCAGAAATCAACTTATGTTTGTGTTTGATGACGTGTCTCTGCGGTGGTCGTACGGGGAACAAAAATATATTATTATTATATCGATTTTTTTCAGTTGGAAACATTGGAACGAAATAATTTTCCATGCGCGCAGGGGGGCCATTATGCCGGAATTAAAATTATATGCAAGGTATTCTTGTTTTCCCGGTATATTTATTAACATTTAGTATTGAAAACAAGGACATTAAAATATTAACAAAAAAAAAACGTAACAATTACATCGAATTCTATTATTGCACGGTTTTGAAATAATATTAGTCCAGGAAGAATGTTTTATTATAACGCGGATTAAATTAAATCATATTATTCCACTTCCCATAACATATTCGCTCCCAAAGTGGAGTATATGGATCTCCGCAGTGTGGGTTTTTTTTACGATATTTTTTTATCAGACAATGGTGTATATGAAAATATGTTTTTAATTTTTTTTTATGTGAAATATAACTGTCAGCAAAATGCTCAACCCATTGGGCATCTAGCCCTGCGCGTCCTATCCTCATGTTATGTAATATAGAATTACCTATAGAACGACAGCTCCCAAATTGGAGCATATGGATCCACAAAGTGTGGAGATATCCACTCCGAAAGGTGAGTATATGGTCCTCCGCAATGTAAAGAGGTCTTGACAGTTTATTTTTTATGAGAATCGTTTGTCAGACAATCGCTCAACATTATGGGCATCCAGTCCTGCATTTTCAAATTTTTATTATCCGATCAGATGGGGAATCGAACTCGTATTCCCCGGATTTCTAGCCACGCACGCTACCAACTACGCTAATCGGGGGGACATATATAATATATGTATTATATTATATTAATAATAATTTTATTTTATAATATTTCGTGGACACCGGCAAAAATCGTCATTGCAGGCCCTATTCACTTTTAAAGATAAACGTCGTTTGCGGCAGACCATAATAATGGTTCGTTACCTCATCCGTTAAATTGTTATGGTCAGGTCATGTCGAGAAGTGGAATGGCCACATTGGGAACAAGCGAGTTGTGTTTTTTTTTTTTTTGCATTCGTCATGTTATCTTCTTGCAAAGCAATTAGTCTTGTAAACCCTCCGGATCAAATTAAAAGTTAATAATAATACAAAATAACGATGGACAATGAACTTTTAACGCGATGTGACAATCTACATATTTATTCGACAACGAATTAAATCAAACACTAACAAAATATATATATATTTCATTATAAAAGTATTCAACGTGATTTGTAAATATAAGAAAAATCGGTTTGATTTCATAGGTTTTTAAATCATCTTCTTCTTCCACTTCCATCCGCTCCTTAAGTGGAGCATATGGACAACACGTGCCGCCTCCAAGAATCGCTGTCGCTCGTCAGTTTTCATGCGTCCTCCCAGGCCATACCTGCATCCCGTAACTCCGCCGAATACATTCTATAGATAATATTTAGCGGCCTTCCGGTCGGCTTGAAGCATAGGCAGGTCAGGTTTAGACTATCTTAAGGCATCCGTAATATGTTTCCGAGCCAGGTTCAGCATCGCAGCTTCACTTTGTCAGTAAAGTGATAAGTGGCTGCATGGTCCGTTCTCTTGTCTTCTCATTTCGAACGAAGTCGTAAAATAGTATCCCCAGAATCCATCGCAGGCACACCAGCTGTCGAAGCTTAGAATGTTGTTATTTTGGGCCTTTGTTGTGTGCCACGTTTTGCAACCGTAGAGCACCATTGACAGAATGCATGAATTGAACATTAATTAAATAATGTATTCTTTTTTAATCGTTTTAATTAATGTGGAATTTAAAAAGTATTACTGGATATTTGCGAGTTACATAAAAAAAGATAACGAAAAAGAAATCGCAGACGGCGGGATTCGAACTTATCTTATATTCGAACTAGGCCGTCCGGCTGGCAAGTAAGTGCCTATGACAAGAGTGGAGAATTTTACTGTATTACATCGTTTTCTTTCTACGTTAAACTAAGCTATTTATAGTGTCGACTTTGTGTTCATTTTCGTTATAAAAAAGTGTCTTCCCATTAAACGAAAGGCTGTCGTGGGCGGAATTGTAAATTGCGAGCTTTACCAAAGCTGCTAGATTAAAATACGTTAAGATCCAGGACTGGATGGCAACGCATTGAGGAGTTGCTTTATGACGAATTCTTGTGAAAAAGATTTGTCAAAATAAGCTTTTACAATACGGATATCATTATATTCCATTCATGGAATGTGCATCTCACTGTGTAGATTCATGTGATACGTTTGCAAAGCTTGTTAAAAAGAAAAAACACAAAGAAACGGTGTTATTTTAAACACGACATGGAGCCTTATTATAAAATAAAACTAATGTTATTCCATATTTGACAGTGAACTCAATCTGAGTGACCAAAAAAAAGTATTTTTGGCAATTGTTTTGCATTATGAGTCCGTCATATAAACAATGACAAACCGTTGAGAAATTGCAACAATAATATTACACATGGTCTCGCCATTTTTCGCCACTCTAATGACTGTAAACAGAACATTTTGTTTCAAACAAATTATAAAATTAATAGTCTCTACTTCATAACCCATTATTTATTATTATAAAAGGCATTATTTCATCTCTCTTAAAAAGGCTACACATGCTCTTGTAAACCTGCGTAAGTATACACGAACGACCCTAAAAAAGGTAAGCATTTGTAAAAGAATTTACGATATTATAACACTGTTATTTATTTTTTTTCCATTTTACGAACCTCGCAAGGAGAGTGATGAAATAAAAAAAGACTTCGAATTCTGTCCAGACTTGAGTCTCTCGAACATTAATTAGAATTACTAATTATCGATTGAATTAATTTATTATTATTTTCATATCATTCAATATTTTATTACCAACATTTAAAAAAAAAATGAAATTGTAAGTACCACTACAGGATGGGTGGCTGATTAGGTAGTCTTCTAAACGTTCCGCTCATCACGCTCGCCTTATGACGTCACATTTAAAAAAAAAGGCTACATACTTTTATATATATATATACATCTATACCATGTTCGCTCCTAACATGGAGCATATGGATCTACACAGTGTGAAGGTATCCACTCCGTAAGAGGAGTATATGGATGTCCCCAACGTGAAGACGTCTTGACAGATTATATTTCACGAGAATTGTTTGTCAGAAAATTACTCAATCCAATGGGCATCCAGTCCTGCGTTTTCGGATTTTAAAAATCCTACAGATGGTGAATCGAACCCGCATTCCCCGGATTTCTAGGCCCGCACGCTACCAACTACGCTACCGGCCGCTACATACTGCCCAAGTAAAAACATTGTCTAAATAAGGAATCACAAGACTCTTGTGTTTATAATATTTAGTATGGAAGTGTATGGGAGAGAAAAAAGTTAATTGAACAAATAGTGTACCACGAGTAGTGGCGATTTTATTACTTATTAAATTAATAGTAATAAATAATAATTATGGAGAATTTTATTATATGTAATCATGTCCGAATATCGTGAGGAATTAATCGACGTGCTTTTTTCTGTACTGCTTTAATTCTCGCGAAAGTCTTCATATGATTTTTTCACATATGTGCCTTGCGGTTGCTGTCAATACAAGAACTACATATCTATTCACAGTATGAGAGTTAATAATGGAAGAAAGTTGTTTTAAAAAACAAGCGATCACTTATCGACGTAGAAGTCAATCCCAGTGGACAATAACCCTCTTAAAAGATTTCATTCTTTAATCCATTTCATACTGGTTTTGCGTATTAGACTAATAGAGAACGCAGAATAGAAAATCAATGCCCATTACGGTAAGATGCTTTCTAGTGGTAAGACAATCGATAAAAACTCTACTATATAATCACCCAATTATTAAAAATATAATAGAATATTGTACTGACCGTGAAACCAATAATTAAATCGTATTAATCACTTTACTTAACTGGTTTTTAATGATACATGTTTTTAAAGAGGGGCAGACACGCTCAACTATAGATATATAGGTTAGAGAGTGGGTATCAGTTGAAATACGACCTCATGTTGTAGAGGGTTCAGAAGAAATGTCTGAAACTTCTGTACCTGCAGGCGTATGGATACTATCCGTAGCTTTATCCAACTGCTTTCATTTTGGGCATGCTTTCTTATTGTAGCTTAAAACTGAGGAATATGTATTTTGTGGCAGATTTTTTTCGACTTATACGTGGTCTTATTGATAAAACTCTGCCGCTCTGGTTAATGCATCCTTGATAACTACATAAGAAATCGATCAGATGTTTTTCATTCCTAAATGCAGGACTATCCTGCCAGAAGTCATGCCAATGCGGAGAGCAATGGTGATTTTTAACGAGACTGTTTCGGATATTGATATCTTCCATCTGTGAAATTAGATGGATTCTATTATATACATTGTTATAATAGGGTCTGTCTAAGTTACTTGGTAGACATTCTCTTTTTCCTTCTGTATATATATTTTTAATTCTTTCTTTATTCTTTTTCATATTTTAATATGTTACAATCATACGTATATGTTGTTAATGTATTAAACTTATAATTTGTAATGTTACAACTTGTATAAAATAAATAAATTTGTAATATTTTGAGTGTGATCATTACTTTTTTCTTGAAAACGGAAAATCTACTAATTTTAAGTAATCCTACGTGTATTTATGATATAAACTATAAACCGGCCATCTACGGACATGAAAAGAAACAAACTATTCATTCATACAGGATGCTTAAATTGGTATTATTGCTTAATATTAACATGCTCGATTTGACCAACAAAATGCACTCTGGGTTTTGAAAGTTAATAGTTCATAATAGAAACCTAAGTTACAATAAATTTAAATAAATAACATGGACGAACCCATGAAAAGCTGGTTGAATAAAGGTTTAGTGACTGATCCAGTACAGCAGCACTGTCCAAATCATTTTCACGAAGATATTGTAAGTTTTATTCTAATTTTTTATAACAATTTATTCGTGTATGAGTAGGCTTTTCATTAAAAAGATTACAGCCTTATTTATTGAAAACATCTGTGTTTACACAATATAAAGCAATAACGTCAAGTGTATGAATGTTAACTGATAACAATGATAATAATTGATAAGATTAGCTATCTGCAGATAAATTATTTATATCGTTTAAAACGTCCGATGATGTCATGTGTAATGCAATTTAGGTGAGTGCATACAACATTATTTTTCTTTGTGTTGCATTAATCATATACATTGTGATGAACCCATTTATGTGTAGCCACAGTTCCTAAGTTGGTATGTTGATAGATATTTCGGGCTTGTCTTCCTCACTGACTGAGATTTCAGTGCATGTGCAGATTTGATACCCAGCTGGTTGAGCTCTTAATTAAGGCCTGCCAGTCATTTTTCGTGAAAAATATTTGTTAAAAAAAATGTTCACAATGCGGCGAATCATATAGTTGTTTATATATCTGTTGAAATCCATATGATCCAATATCAGTGCGGTATGGTGATTTAATATATGGCTTACTGTGAACTGTTCATATCAAATTGTGTTACTGACCTAACAACTTTTGCGTTAGACCGAGGTTACGAGAGATGCCGCGGCTTCAGAGCGACAGCAGCAGAGCGTCGGCAACATATATGCAAAATAGCCATAACACTTTGTCAAGCAACACGTTGTCGTCATAACAACTTGCTCACTCACCTATAGCTATTTTGCTTCTCTGTTGCCGACGCTCTGCAGCCGTGGCATTTAGAGAACTGTCGGGAGAAGCATTTTACAGACGGAGTGTCTGAAAATATTGGTGAATTTCTTTAAAAAATCGTTACTCATAGCAGTCTTATCATGAAATGGTGTATACCAGTGGAAATATATTTAGACTTACTTATCTATGAATAATTTATCAATGCGTATACCAGATATATATCGAACAATAAATACATGGCATGACGTATATTGGCTTTTAGTATCATTCGAAACACCCAATTATTTTAGACATGATTTGTTATCATTTGTATTGCATATGTAACCCTTTTGCTGCGGAACAACTTTATCGCAAAATGATCCTCAGACCGGACCTTGAATATATGTATTTAAAAACTTTTGAGTGAATATTTTGTTTACATGACGTCTGTTAAAATTTACATACTATTATAGAAAACAAAACATGAATTTGATATTAAATTCTAAATTACTTAAAACTGGTAAACTTCCATATGTGAAATCACTGTTAGCTACCCGGGTCACGACTTTCGGCATCTTCAGGCTATATTGTATGCGGGCAGTGATCGAACATATAACATACTACGTGGTAAAATCAATTTCCATCAAGCATCCATCAGTCAAATATATTAATTGATTTGATATTAGTTACTATAATATATAAATGAAAGAATAAACTACATAGAGATATATGTAATTTCTATTCTTATAATAAGAAATCGAGAAAAAGTCAGGCCATTCCAATTTATGATGCTCTTTCTCCGCCTTTTTCAATATAAGTACTAAAGAAAATTAACAGAACTGTTCATGCTCGAGATTTGACTTTAGAAAAAACTTACTATATCTATTACATTTTGAATTCGTTTGGACGTCTAGTGCTACCAGCCGCGTGGAAAGGGTTAAGTTTTACCATTTATTAGTTATATTTAACTCATACTGGGCTTACTGGTTAGCTCTCGTCCATACACCGATTTTCTGGGCATATCCATGTTCAATGCGGTACGTTATTTATTTCTTCCGCTGGGCTACTTTCAAACAGGAAAAGAAAATTGCCACAACTAAAAAAAATTCGCGTGCTTGAATTCTATTTGAATAATATTTTGTGTTGTTTTTGCTATCGGACGTATAAATTAGCCCTTCACAATAAAATAGCTATATCTTACGACGCCTTGAAAGTAGTGCCGCTGTCACGTTCGGTGCCTTTAGATAATAAAAAAATGTTTTCCGTTTTTAAGGTTGGTATCCGCTCTTAATTTTTGTTTTTAAAAAAAGTTGACCTAGACGAAGGAAACGTGTGATAATATTAAAAAAATCTTTACTATTTGAGCAATAACGTTTGTAGTATCTCTCGTACATATATCACTCTTAAAACCTTGTAATTAATATAACAATGAATATTAAAACAATATATTTTCATGTTCTTTAACTCGTTACTGGTGAAGCAGTTCCTTTGCAATTATGTCCGTGCTTAAAATTTAGCCTATATTTAAAACTATCAATAATTTATCCGTATAATGTCACGGAAACTAAAATTTATTGGCACTTACAAACCTTATTGGTATCATTACTGATATTCCCTGGCGGGATCGTACGCCGTTAGTCGTTTTGAGCGCCCGGTGATTTGTTTTATTTACGTCTATAGGCGTTTTCAGCCCTGAACGAGTTAAAAGTGTAAATCTAAATACACACCCGAGATTTACAAATTTATGAAAAGTGTGGTGGTACATTGGGAGAATATTAGAAAAAAATATACATGCCCTGGGTCTCATAATATTTTATTTTTTTTAAACCATGTTCGCTCCCAAACTGGAGCATATGGATCTACACA
>JAGVSQ010013485.1:0-11085 GCA_022683975.1 Rhyacophila evoluta
TTGTTCAAACTCGTTAAGAAAATAGTCATCCTTTGTAGAATTACTCATCCATTGTATAATATAAAGTACATATTTAGAGTAAAATATATCTGTCTTCAATAAAAATATTTTATCAACGAGTTTGTATTGGGGTTTAATAATATTTTCTTACAACGAAAATCCACCTTAAGACAATAGACAAGTAAAACGCTCTAAAACACTCATCGTCCAGTTGATAAGTTTACGCACGCGTGTTGTATAAACACGAAGGAAAGCCTGGCCTAAATGGCGGCCTTTATGATGTGACTAATATGAAAAGTTTCCGAGGATGAGCCTGTGAAATAACTTGGCCAGAACACCTGTAAAGGAAAAATAGCGCGTAGTTACGTTTCAGACAGGTAAGTCCTTGTTTGCCGGCCACCTTTTCTTTAAATGGTTTCGGGCAGTGAAGTGCAAAACTTGGTTAAATATTATTATTTTCCTTATCGGCGATTGTTTTTGCTATTTCTGAATCAATATAATGTTTTACTTTGTTTTGCGCCAAGTTTTGTTTACTCAAACAACTTTCTTATAATATTAGAACTTTATTGCAAAAAATGCTTAACAATCACTCTATAACTGACTTGATTGTTTACATGGAATAAATGAAAACATTTATACACATGCAAGAGAGTTATAACGTATTTTTAAGACTTATAAGTATTAAAAAACACAATACATATAATTTTATTTACATAAATCAGTACATGTTGAGTGCAGATAGTACAATAAATGGAATTTAAACAAATAATAATGCAAATTATATTTTAGAATTTATTTAAACAATTAAATAATAAATCGGCATATTTGGAAACTTATTTATGATTATTTCATTTACAATTTGTTCTATTTAGTTGATAAAAACATATATTTTATATTGTAGTAAAATAAAACTAATTTTGAGTCTAATTTTTCTATGCATTAATATTACAATATGTATCAATTAAATTAACGAATTATAAGTAAAGTAGTTCTTGTGTCGATTATTTTTTTTAACTAGACATTTTTAAATTGCGCCACTGCCTTAAGGGCAAGGTAAACTTAAGAAATTTGCTTTTGACTGCTAAATATTTCATCAAGCCTGTCATCATTAATCATTCGCGGGAGGGGCATACCCGCTACATTATCACAGACTTTTTTTTTATATTTAGCACGTTTTGTAAAAAAAAACAGTGCTGTTATCAAATAAAAAGTTTGCGACAAATACGAAATATTTCGAGGCGGTTACATTAAAAGGGTGCGTAACACCTCTGAAAAGGCCTTTCTAATTTATGAATATCATATCTTCAGTCATTTATCATACCTTGTTTTTATTATAAGATGTTTTTATATGGAAGTATTTGTATTCTCATATTGATATCCGATTTCTAATTATGTTAGTACGGGCATTATAATATTTAAAAAAATATATTAAATTACATAAACTTGTCGAAATGTTTTCGTTAAATGCTTTCACCGACTTGAATCTATTTAGCACAATTTGATGTGATTCAAAAAAAATCTCAGATCAATCATTTCGTTCTCACCAGAGAAGTTTATGGCTACACAGATCAGCCTGAAATTGGTTAAATATCCGATTTACTGTCAAAATTTATCGGTGAGCCTAAAAATAATTTGGTGTCAACTGATATTAGAAATTAAATTGTGATAAATTAAAGCACACTCATTGATCAAATTCTGACACCATTTTCATACAAATCTTAAATTAAACTATCCAATGCCTATTTTTTTCATGCGATATGATCACGAAAACATTTTTTTAATATATTTTACAAATCTTTTATAGCCATTTATGAGACATCTACGGTAATACTTTTCCGTTCGAAAATTTAGCATAAATAATATTTTCTCAAATATAAACTCATTTTTTTCAGAATTTTAAGATTAATAATATTAATAGTTTGGTTCTCTTAATAAAAGGTATGTTATAGTTATATTTGTATGTCTTCAAATAGCTCATACATAATATTATAACAAATGTCACGTCATTTTCTGGCGAGTAATGACAATAATTATTTGCATCTAGGCAAGCATTCAATACAAAAACTTTATTGTCAAATAAGAAATGAAGTGAATGTAATATATAATTCTATGGCTATGATTAACTTGAATTGTTTTGTCTATCTTAAAGATGATGAAGGAATATATTGAAGGCTCTAGAATGCAGATGTCATTAGCTAACAACCATTTTTAGTAAAAAACAACCGTCGAGATAAGTTTTAAAATTAGTCGTTGTTTGTAGTCCATCTTAATATAGTAATGATTTTTTTATTAGTGTGTAAAAAAAACTTTATTTCTTAGAATTTTTTGCATAAACAACAACATATTTTTTTGGAATAACAATGACATCTCTCAAGATTGTATAATATTTTATTAGCAACAAAACGATTTTAGTTCATACGTCATTATGATATTGAGTAAAATTTAAAAGAATAATACATTTTTATAAATATTACAATCAATCGAAACATAAAAAAACATTGTAGCATAAGAAGCTATCATTTTTTTTTGACCTTTATTATATTAAACGAAATAACATTTAATACTGACCACATGTCAATGAAGTGTAAACATATTTTATCAAATACACGCGCACACTTGAATGCCATATTTTTGTATGGAAAATATTATTTCAAAGCTTCCTTATAACCTGAAAATTATTCCAGTGGTTACGAGCATATGAGTTTCATTTTTCATATCCAACGAAAACCGTGTATTACAATTAAGATTGTTAGTCAAAGTGTTCTTACTGTCCATTGGGTTTTTTTTCTTTGTTTCAGCTACAAAAAAAAATGTATTATATTAAAACCTTACATTGCATAGAAAATAAATAAACGCATTCTTAATAAACTTATAGATTATACTTGCAGTGAAGCTATTTAAAGATCTCTATACAGAGAAAAAGTCTTCAGATAAGTGATATTTATAAAATATATATTTTCAGGTATATAATTCCTAAATACCTAGTGTGTTTATTCTCTTACTAGAATATTATTAACTAACTTAATCTTTGGCAGTAGGTTTATGTTGTTTCATTATTATATACCCACTCTCTAATTAATTATATATCGAGTATGTGAATAATACACAGCGCTTCCAAAAAATCGTTCTCCATTCATCGCAGATCATACACGCCCCCATCAGGAACCTCAGTCAAAAGCAGTATATAGATAGTATTTTGCCTGTAAGAGGTCTCTTCTCAACAAGGCTCTAAATCAATAGGATGATATTATAATAATCTTGAGGTATATGTAGCACATGATTGGGGCAAATTCAAGACGGCAATTTCTCTATTCCCAATATCCATTGTGACAGCTATCTTCATAATATATTTGTTTCTAGCTGTGCTATAGTGCCATAAGCAGCCTTTGTCAAAAGATGTACATTTATGAGTGGTATATAATCAAATTTAAATCTCAGATACTCCTCGAGATATTGAAGGTTATTCCAAATATTCACTTGATGAAATACTACCTCACTTTATTTGCACCTTTGTGTATCTTAGGTCCATTAGAGCAATCGACGCTTTATCCATAGTTGATCGAGGAACTACCTAAGATTTAATCGGCGTAATTAAATATATAACTTCAATATTATTTTAGAAACATTAATTTCATCTTTATATTTCACATCTATAATTTTCTTAAATCAATACAGTTAGTTACCAGCAAAGTTATCTTATGGAACTGCTGAAAGAGGAACGCTACCGAACATATCGCTTTGGATTTTAAGAGTACATAATATACAATAGTAATATGGATTAAGTTCAAAACCAATGTATCATTAGTTAAATAAACCATGCGTTTATTTCTAAATATTAAAGTAAGCATTTTGAATATAAAATTTAGGTTATTGTAAGATAAACTATACATAGCAGGGTGTGGCAATTTTAAAATTGATTCGGTAGCGACCAAATAAAATATAACAAAATATAATATTACATTATTGTTACAAATCAGAATTCAAACGATTTTATTGATTATTGTCTACTAATTCCAAGCTTTATTCAATGCATTTCAGAATACCTGAAGGAATAGACCCTTTCCAAGTGAAAAAGATTTTTTATTACTTTGACGCCGCTAAATTGCGTGGAAATTATAAATAGATGTTCCAATATAAACTTTTGTTTAAATTGCCAAAATCTTCTAGGATCTAGCTGATTAGATAACAAAGTTAATTTATAATATTATTTTCAAATATATAGAAATGTATGATAAATTTTCTACTTCAATACAAGGTACAATACATTAACAAAAATTATCACGAAATAGCATGGATAAAACCGATGCATAGTTTATCATGAAATATATACTTACATTAATAATAAATTATCATGTGGTATAAAAATAGTTTTTTCAAAAACCTTAATCTTTTTCAAATGTGTATCAAATTTTAAAATTAAAATGTATGATATAATCAAAGATTATTATCCTGAATACTTTCCATGTATAATATTATACTAAACATATGAATCCGTAGTCTTTTGTGTTGTCAAGGGGATATTCATAAATAAACTCTTAGAAATGGCACTGGAGGACACGTAAAACTTTTGTCTCGAGGATTTCTTTAGGCACTTGAGCTGAGGTAAACATGTTTAATATTAATTTATTATTATTCATAAGAAAGAATTCATTTCAGCATTATATTGAGCGCATCAACGGTACATCTTTCTTATACTATTTATCATCGATTTGAATACTATTATTATTAAAAAGTTGTCAGAATAAACAACATAAAAATATTTTATTTGATAAATTATTTCTAAGTAATTTGATTTAAAACCTTAAGGACAATTTATTATAATATGTAAACACAACTGCATTATAAACTATTATAGAGACGGTGAGGTACTTTACTTTATTCTCCTCCCAAAAAAATTGCGTCACTACGTTATAAAAGACACTGACATATTGTTTTTCTCTATTTTATTTGAAAACTATGATATTTTGACACTTCGTTTTTTATGTTTCCTCTAACTCATTGATCGGGACGAATTATGATTTTAGGGATAGGAAAAAACTAGCAACTGGAAGTAAGAAAACGATAATAAAAATGTGAAGGTTACTAAAAACAGCAATAACTTTACACAGGATCGGATCTATATCCGCATTTTTTGTACGTCCGTTTGTATTTTATATTTTTTGGTGTTGTAATACTTCCTATACCAATCCAATAGGGAAGGTTTTATTTATGAGATAGATTCAATACTTTTTATTTCTGTATGTAAATGGATAAGCGATTCCCTTCTTTTCCATTTATTCTTCTTAACGCATATACATATCTATTTTTAGCTGTTTATGTTCGATATATTTCTTTGAATTTTATTATTATTATATTCATTATTGAATTTAGTAAATTAAATATAACCGAAATTCAATATTATATTTGGGACAATCAACTCCTAATAAATGTCAAAAAGATGTTTCTTCTTCAAAGTCCGTGATTACGTGATTACTTTGAACTTTTACACTGAATAACTTATTCAAAAATTATAAATTATAAGACGAATTTTTGATTTAATCAGTCATAAGAAATACTGATTTCAAATATTTATTTACTTCTCAAAGTTTACTTATTGACTGTGGATGATCTACCGCTGAATAGAACCTTTTCTTAGCTCACTTTACTACTAACCATTCGCTTGATTTTGTTCGTTTGTCATCAGAAAACCCTGTTACTATTTAGTGCCTATTAATTAAAATTACTTTTTGTTCCATGTACTGGGCCATGTTTTACCATTTCCAGTACTATTTCATCACTTTAAGAACATCTTCCTACCTTCAAATGTAATTCAAACTAAACTATACTTTTTCATAACAATATAAATCATTCAACATGAAAATGCACTATGTGTTTATTCACATTAATATTGTACTAGTTTCATCTACAGATGATATTTTCAACATAAAACCGAAAAAAAATTGAGTTTTGCCTATTTCTTAATTAATTAAACAATCAACCGTGATTTCTTCCACACATTATTATTATTATATTACAATATTAATAAAAGTAATAAAGTTTTATTTTTAAAAACTACTGAATAGTATTTCGTATTCACTGTAGATTCTCGTTTAGTCAAGCTAATCATGAAAGCCATTTAACGACAGCATTTTCAGGTTTTTTTTTAAATATGAATTAGATGAAGTTAAAGATTTGCTATCCTAAATAATAAGATATGATATTATCTCCGAAAAATACTGTTAGACGAAAATACGTAGCATAAATCATATTATATAATAAATAAATCACGTTTATATTTGTATATCGTGCATGCGGTCGGATTAAAAGGATTTCTTTCACCGTCTATAAAGGGTAATCAATAAATTAAGGCAGCGTTTTTTCAATCATTTCCATAGCACACTTTTAAAAAAAAACATATATTTTTATATGAAAAATCGTACTGTTTGTATTTGCATATATTGTTTGTTCAAATTAATATGAAAATGAAAATCATAATATTAGAAAAATATAAACGTCTCATTTGCATTCAACTGTGGTAATCTATTTTTTGTAGAACAATCCTAATGTATTATCACCATTGTTAAGCCAGCGATCTTTTCTTTGCCCATCATTACCAAATCCATATAGATTATATGAGGGGGGTATTTTCAAAGTGAATTTATTCCATTGCATCTATTGTATAAAAGAACCATTTAGCATGCAAACAAGTGGATAAAAACAATTTACTTATATAAAAAATATCAAAAAACATGTTATATGGTAATTTTATACAAAAAATATTTATTCGAAATGTTCTAAATATTAAAATCTATCAGGGTGGAATAAGTTCACCTTGTAAATACTCCCCAGTATTCCCAGTTTGGGTGAATACTGTAGGTTATGCGTTATAATCCCAGACTGCTCATATCATGTCATTTACACACGTAAAAAAATTGAAATGCATATCTATCTGTGATCATTCAAAACTTGCTGACGTTATTCTTGCGTTTGATATTAAAAATCTAAGTATGAACCAAGTGTCCAAAAATAATCTGACATTGCCGCCATTTTTGCGATAAAACTATAGTAGACATTTTTCTTTGCGGTCATTACTAAATGTTGAAGTTAAAAAAAGGTTATGGAAAGGTTCACATTCGAACGATGCATTGTGAATATTCACATTATAAATGGTGGAAATCTTGCAGAGACAAAATGCCAATAAATTTTAAATGTCACCTTATTTTGGGACACTTTTACAATCTAAACTTTTTTACGGCACACCTACATACAGTACCGATACATCAAACTGATTTTTTATCTCTTGCTTATATTGTTGGTTCGAGAGAGAAAAGATTACTAGCATGAAAGAACATATGCGTTATCTTCATTAACGTGCGTGTATTAATGTGTACCCACAGAATTTTTATCTCTTTTAATGAATTAATCTCACATTTTAGATCAGATTTTTTAGAAATCATATCTAGTAACACAGCGTATCTATAATTTAAAAAAAATAATTTACTTAATTCAAATTGCTATTTACAAACAAAATACATTCTTTTTTTTAAATCCAAATTATTTGAAATTTTTAGGCTTAATATTAATTGCTATTCGTAACTGTAGTTAAGCTTTTAGATATGTTTGGTACATATTATATAATACATGTGTAAATAATATTTCATGAAGCCATTCTCAATAAATCGTATTTATCAAACAATGTTATAGTAAAATTATTTTCATAAACGGGCAATGATAATATTTGCAATGGCTTATCAAAAACTTTTAAAACTTTATCATTTAAATTCGAAAGTTTTATAGTTGTTCTAACAAACATGTGAATATACTCGTTTTCCAAAATGTTAGTCAATCGTTTTCATTAAACATAAACTCCAACCTTTTCTATAGTTTGACTTCTGGTATGTCATGATAAACCTTTTTATTTTTAAAATTAAAACAATTCTTGGTTTTAAGTATTAATATAATAATAAAAAAAACACTTAGGAAAACGTACTGTCCGCATTTTTGTATTATATTTTGAGATAAATAACTATCATTGCCTCGTACCGAATTCCTGGAAATGTATTGTTATTCAAATCATAAGTAAAATTGCATTTATTATTTGGATCAGAGTTTCTAAAACTGTGGGAATGCCACGAAATATTTCAGAATTTTTTCTGAATGCTATGTAGAATACTTTTTTTTGTTTGCAGAATTCAAAGCATTAAATGGTATTCATGATTCAGCGAGTTCATTTTTGTACATATATAATAAAAAATCTGGAGCTTCGTGTGAACAATTGTGAATGTTTGGGTGGTATTACGCGGACTAATTTAGGGTCCCATTGCATGAAAAGGTTTGGGAAGCACTGATTTAAGCGGTAAAATAAATACACATTTTACTGTTAAAAAATAAACACATGCATACAAATATTGCGAAAATTGGCTTTTTTTATTTGAACTTACACTTAAATACATGTTATTTTTGCTCATTAGTGGGAGTCAGAACAGAAGCCCAATATGCTTACCACAAAAAAAAATAAGACATACTTGTGAATACATCTTGTTAATTCATGTTTATATTACATTTTAGCGTGTGATTAATGTGTATGTATAAATATTGTTTTATTTGTTTATTTAGAAAAAGGAATATTTTTCATGAAAATTATTATAATAATTAATTTTTGTGTTTTATTATCAATTGTATTGTCATTCAAATTATAATATAAATGACATGTCTTGGCAAGATTTTTTTCATATGCCATTTATATTAAAATTAACAAATCGATTTCAGCATTGTGTCATATTATAATCATTTTAACACTTATAGTAAATAAAATCCAAGGTGGCGCTTAAACATTAAACAATTTTCTCCATATAAATAAAAAGATTTCGTAAAATAAACCTTGAAGATGTCAAAAATCACCCACGTTCAGTTCCATTATATGAATCCGAAAACAATAAAAAATGTTATTTATTAATGCTGTAATATCAACAATGACGACAAGCTCGTTCTCGCTATCACATGCCCGGCAAAACGAAAGTGTCGACCGCTCGATATATTCACTCAGTAGTGTTTACAGCGAGTTCGCCCGACGTCGTTCTCTAGACGCCTCAACACGACGCCTCTTCTAGAAACCGACGCTTAATTATCTTCACGATCACGCAAAGTAAAATATTAATTTATTTATCACTGAGTTAAGCCGCTTCGGCCGAGAACCCGCAAAATTTAATTCTTAGTTTAAATACGCGCAGTTTACAATATACATAACAGACTAATCCGACAATTAATCAAAAACTATAACACTAATTAATCAAATAATTTATTGTGATACAAAGCTTTGATTTTGTTCTTGTCTAGACGACTAATAATCCGGTTGTGCTTTATTTTACTTTCATTTTGGATTATCCGTTGCTGATTTCGTTGTAATCTACAAGTCTGTCGAAAATTCAGGTATGTTCGTATATCTTGTAATCGATAATCAAATCATGTATTAATAATATATCATCTGATAAATACACTGACATATTTTAGCGATTGTTAAATTGCAAGTGTTGTTATTGGTTGCTAACCGATTCCATACTGTAACCATAGTAACGAGACGACGCGCTCGCGTTGTATCGTACAAAATATTTTTCAGAACAAAATTTATAATAATAATCTCATAGTATTAATATTTAGACACCTTACAAATGATTATTATTTATCTTTTATTTTTATGATGCAATATTTAATAAAAATAACAAATAATAATGTGAAGATAATAGACATACTTAACAATAATTGCGTTAGATAATTTATCTCTGTATTTATGTAGTCATTTAAATGTTATTATTTAGGTTCGTTAACTTAAATAACAATTCGAATGAGTGCATTTCACAAATGCGTTACACAAACGCAGTTATTGTTAAGTGTCGCCGATTATATTATATTTTATATTACCCAAAAAAATATTGTTATTATTGCAAATTATTATTTGATACTTTATATTTCTGTGCTACAAAAATTTATTAGGTTTTTTTTCTGAATTATAGTCGAATTTTTAACTTAAATAAATAATAACAGCATTTATTTACATATATAATTTTTTATCAAACGTTTACGTTGACTTCATATGTATTTATTATATTCAGTGTATATTAAATATATGCAAGATAAGAAAAACGTCGATCATATACATGATAATATTGAACAAGTTTGAAGAGGTTAATTTTGAATACATTCATTTATACTTCATCTCATTCAAAGTTATACAGGTTATATTTTTTATGTTTAATTTAATTATTTTTCTTATTATTGACGCCAATCGTTATATCAGTATTTTAAAAATTCATGCTCAGTTTTCCAAAATCTTTATTACACGAGAACCATATTTTTTTCATATTTAACTTACAACAAGACAGTTTCTTATCTATCTTTGAATATTACTACAAAAACAATGTAGCTTGCATCTCAAATAAGGTTATTTTCATCATTGAAGCAATGTACAATATTATTATATTGTTTATAAGAAACACAAGCTTGGCCGACTATGTGATAAAGGCAGCATTCGTATTTACGTGATATAAAAAAAATCTAGAATATAGTTTGAACCATGTGCACATGCTAGTAAACTCATATAAAATGTACATTTTGTTTTACAATACGTCCACCATTATCTTAACAAAATGTTCATTACAGTGTTTTTTTCATCCACGGTATCGCTATTCATTAAAAACATAATAACAACGTCTGATAAAAAAATATTATTTGTCCAATATTGTTGACTCGAGATAAGGTGTTTTCGAAGTGCATATTAACAATAGGTTTGCTCATATTAATAAAGATACTAATGTGATAAACATTACATGCTTATAACAAAACTTGAAATATTACTTTGTTAGATATGTATGTATTGAAGATTTTCATTAAATCAATAACGTGTGCAATTTCAAGTAGGCTTAACAAAATGAACTGATTGACCTTAACATAATGTGTGGGGTTATAGTTTTCGTATAGTATACAAAAAAAATAGCAAAGATAGTATTAGTTGACATTTAAAATAATGATATATCATTGAAATTTACTTGTAAATATTATATTAACCTCTTTACGGTCACGCTATAGAGCGACCACTCAGCAACACAGTGA
>JAGVSQ010013487.1:0-11082 GCA_022683975.1 Rhyacophila evoluta
GATTTTATGATATTAGTTGAATTGATAGCAGTGAAAGATTATAGTGCTTAAAACGTACGTGCATAAAAAATTAACTCACTAATGGAAGGGTTAACCCTACCCTGCGTTAGAAGATCATGTCGCACGTGCGGAGGTGGCGTGTGGATTAGCCAGAATTAATGATGCACGAGTAAACAGTCAACAGAAGCCGTGCAGGATCATACCCAGTTGCATTTCTGGTCTAAAAATACGAGCGCTCATTAAGCTGAACGTGACGATTGTGGAATTCAATCGATGATATGCCCAACGTGCGTTGCAGATATATGTTTACTTTACAAGACGTTGCCATCAACTAAATAAACGACGCTGGATGCAAATATTTACAGAGATGTCCAGTAAATATAATTGCTTCGACTATGACTATGCGAACACAACATATGGGTGACTTCAAGATACACATAGAATGGCAAACAAAATTAGTAAGAAGTCACGGCATTTTCAGCAAAAAAGGAAAGTACCTACCGTATAAGACATATCTACAATATTGAATGGTTGGCATTTCATCACAGTAGAATTGGTTTCAACCATGTTGGAAGTGTTCTAATTTGATATTGATGTATGTATAATAATAAATACGGTTGTTTTTCAACTCATAATGATTTCTTATTATATGTTAAAGTAATGATGTTTTATTTAATTTGTATACCCTTACTCGGATAGAGGTCTTCATTTTTGGCTTTGTTTAAGCGGATTCTGCGTGTTTCAGCGATCGGAGACTTGTTTCAAACCAATCATTTTGAAATTAACATATTTTTAAGCTCGATGGAAATATTTTTTACATAATCTTCGCTCCTAAATTAAATCCTATGGATCTACAGAGTGTGAAGATATCCACACCGAAAGAGGAGTAAATGGGTCTCTGCATTGTCAGACGTCTTTTCACGATAATTGTTTGTCAGGCAAATCCTCAACCTAATGGCCATCCAGTCCTGCATTTTTGAATTCTTAAGATCCGACAGATGGGGAATCGAATCGATCGGGAACGTCCGCACGCTACCAACTACGCTACGAGTGAAACATTTATCTCTAGATGAACATACAGTGACGTATTTTATGATTACGGATTGGCAAATGTACTATGAAATCTGTGTAATTTAAAAAATATGTCTCGTATTTCTTCAATGGAAATTGTACAAGAACGATCATCTAAAATAAAACGTTCTTCTTCTCTCTCCGTTACTTTTTCCCAAATGCTGTTCGAAGCTGCGTTCTAAAATTCAGTTTCTTGTGGCTTTCAAAAATTGTTTAAAATGATTATAAAAAGAGGACAAACAGAGAACAAAAAGGGGACAATATACGTCCTTTCTAATCTCAGTGGACCCCTGCCAAACATTCAAAAGATATTATCATTCCTGAAAGAGAACGGTTGGCAACCCTAGTTTCGTCCCACATTACGAATACATATAACAATATTAAAACTGATGTGCCGTATTGTTGTAGTATCCAGTCACGCGAACTGCCGTGGAATTTGCAATTGCATTCTTGCCTAGCGCAGTGATTATTTATCGAAGAGATCTAACTTTAAACCATGTCTTTGATATACAAAATATGGTTTTATTTTGCCAAACTTCTTAAGTTCTCAATCGTTCAAGAGATTGAACTATAAAGCCTGAAAGCTTTTTAGTATTTAAAAAAAATGTATTCACGTAAAACGAACTGCATTTGAATAATGTAAGTTTATTCAAAGTGAATGTGCAGTTTTTCAACCTTGATTGAAATTAATAATTTTCTTTTTCTCGTTTTAAAAAAGATCTAAAAAAGTTGGCGTATAATTAATTGACCTGCATGAAATACCAAATTAAAAATAAAACAAGTTTTAGAAAAAAAATGTATTTCGTGTTTCAAACAAACAAAAATCTATGTAATTAATGCTTGTTTCTGTTGTTAATTAGAAAGGCTTTACTGCCGGAGTCAATAAATTCAAATTGCATGGCTATATATATTTAGGACTAGAAGCCGAATGGATTGAACGATTGGCCACGGTGCAATCCTGCGAATAAATCTTTACACTCATCATTCACAGCGGATATAATTTAAAAACATCAGATAATCTATCTCCATCAAAAATACTATCCAGCTTTAATACGGAATATCACCATAGCTTCTATGAATAGATGGGATGGAAAGAGAATTATTATATTATAAGTGTCAGTAATCGGCGGAAAAAATATGAGGATTAAAAATGTTTATTTGTAGACCAAGGGTAGAATTATATTAATAATAATCCAGTAACGGTGTTGAGTAGTATTTTTATACAAAACACACAAACTATTATTATTTCTAAATATATTCAAATGTACGTTAGATATCATTTAAACCTTTAAATTCGGACGACACGCACGTGTGTGTCGATCCAAACAATATAACCACTTGTCAGTACATATATATCATGTATAGCGGTGAGTATATAAGCTTTGATTGGTGAGCAGGTGTTCATGTTCATAAAAAAAAATCCAGTTGTTTTATATACTTTTGACAGTGTCCTCGTACTTAACAAGTAGCTATAACATTTTTATCAACACGGAGCCATTTTTCCGCATTAAACGTGTTTTAAATTAAAGATGTCTTTTAATAAAAACCCTTGTTGATCGGCGGTTAATTTATAAATCGTGAATATTCATTTTCTTTAGTAATTTATTACCTCAGAGGGTTGTTCTACCCTTGGATTAATATTCGACGCTAAGTGATTGCCTAGTTCAACCCGTGTCCGATAAAGAGAGATTACAATCAAGCCGAGCCTTTCATTAATTAGTTCGTTAAATACCTTTATTGAAAAAACAGGTAAGCTTTTTGAAATCTACAATGACTATGTTATGTAGATTTTTCTAATTAATGATAATTTCTCCCAAGTAGCGTGGAAGTCAGCGCACACGCTTTACGTCAGGGGAATGCGGGTTTGATTCTCACGTCTGTTGGACTTTAAAAATCAGAAATTACAAGAATGGATGCCCATTAAATTGAGCTATTTCCTGACAACCAATTCTCATGAAAAATAATGTTTCAAGACATGTTTCAAGACATGACTTCACATTGGGAAAAACCATATACTCCGCCTGTGTAGATCCATATGCTCCGCAATGAATACTTGTATTGGCAGATTTTTTTTCAAGAAAATTGCTCAATCAATTACTCGACTCATTGGACGAGTGCATTTTTGTTTTTTTTAATCCTTAGCGGTCGTGTAAAAGGACTGTTTCCTGATTTTCTAAAAAGCTTACAGCATCGACAGAATTTAGGAATATTCTAGACACATGAGATCTGCACCTCTTCTGTTCATTAAAATTATCCAGACAACTGAAATCATTTGAAAATTAAGAAGAAAGGGAAAAATCTGGTTTTAAAGACGTAGAAATCACACACAGAGGAGGAAGGCTGGCGGACACGTGTGGAATATTTTAAATTATGTATTTACCGCGTAAATTTAAATCAATTAATCACAATAGAGTTATATTTACGTCAACCGCAAGATGTGTCGTGCGGCCCAATCACGCAACAAGTAAATTCGACTTCCGCCGCGCCAGAGTTTACCAATCAGCGGTCAGGAAATCGGAAACGCGATTAAAAGTCGACCTGAATAAATGGAAACAGGAGATTCCGTGTTCAATTTAAATGATAATCTGCTGAATAGGATTCAGGCCAATGTTGAATTCAGCAGCTGATGTTTCAGAGAGAATACGATTTACAGAGTTCACGACATCATCACAATAATGTTCTCCGGGTGTGGCAACAGAAACAAATCCCTGTACAAATTACCTTACGCCTAGCCGCCTAGAAACCCGGGGAATGCGGGTTCGATTCCCCATTTGTCGGATTTAAACAAAATCAGAAATTACAGGAATGGATGCCCATCGGGTTGAGAAATTGTATGACAAAAAATTCTCGTGAAAAACAATCTGTCAAGACGTCTTCACACTGTAGAGATCCATATATACCACTTTCAGGGTGGATATCTTCACACTATGTAAATTTATATGATCAAATTTGGGAACGACCATGGTATAAAATGTCTTTCAATTAGAGAGGAAGATATAATTTCAAACGCACCCGCACACCGCCCGCACCGACGGTGATATTAACATGCAAAACTGTCATTTACTAGCTTGTTTGGGACGCAACTACATACATTATATCAACTAACTATTTTCTCATTTATAAGAGTAAATAGTCCTAAATTCTCATTTGCAAAAATATTAACAAAAAACGTGTCTTCTAAACGAAGAAATATGTTATATTAAACTTATTTTAAATACGTGCGACCATTAAAATGTACTTTACAGAAAGTTCAAATTAATTATGTACTAAATATTGTTTAAATATTTAAAAAAGAGACATCTGAAGGCAATTATCAACAAGGCAATGACACGTAAAACTGCAAAACACTAAAACAGAAGGTAAATACTGCGATTGTCAAAAAATAAATGCCAACACAATGGGCGGATACGTGTCCAGCGACCCCTGCGGAGCGTGATCCGCGAAGGAGTTATCTTCGCCGGAGACGAGGCAGGATGGAGGCGGCCATGCGTTTAATCACCATGTCGCGTGCCTGCTGCACGTTTTCGCGTGGATGCAGTTTTTATTCAAATTTCAAAATGGCAACAGCCGCAATGCTGCCAAGGTAAAATGTATTCATATCCGTATATCTTGAATTTATGGTTCGTTCAGTGCGAAAGCGTGTACGCAAAATCGCACTGAACTGTGGGTCACGAATTCAAACCACTTAACCGAATAGTTCTCGTATTTTATGTAAATTTGAATGTATTTGAGCCCGATGATTTAGCCGGTTGTATGCCATAAGCGCGTTAACACGCTATATAATCCCGTACACAGAACATGAGCGCGTGTACGTAACACTCAATAATTAGCCAAATTTTACTGTTTTGAATAATCTAATATTTTTAACGCACATTGACATCTCTTGGAATCATGGAGATATTTTAAGACGCGACACATCGTCACGAATTATCGACATTTTAAAAGATGTATTTATTAGGTTTTGATTTCCCCCCGAGTCCCGCCATATGAATACCTACCGGCATTTAAAAGGTTAAACTAATAGACAATAATTTGTTAGACTGTGGAAATGCATATATTTCGTCTTGAAGCGGAAGTTGTAGTATACCAATTTACATATTTAAAAAAAAGTAAATTAAAATTAAATATTATGTTCATATAAAAAATGTAGTTATATCAATAGTACGATCAGTACTAATATTAGTGATAATACAGTGAATATAACTATAACAGACCCATTCGTTGTAGGATGCAATGAATTATACACCAGTGATAGATATAGCCCAAAAATGGAAGAACATTGAAAAGAAGTCCTCAGAATATCGATTGAAGAGAACCAGCAGTTGATTGTGCATAATATGTATATGGAGCGTAACCAGGTTACGCATAATACCGTTCTTCACATTTGGGTAGAAGAGTCAAAACAGAATTGGTATCTAAAATCTTGCACCAAATCTTTAACTTTGTTAGGAAACTCTGACAATTAAGGCCAATATAGGCATTGCTAAAATAAATAAAAGTGGCTACATAACCCGTAATATCCTGATACGGGATAAATATCTATTAGATTATACAACTAATAAGTGCGTGGCGATTTTGTGATGGCGTCTGCACAGCTACCTACGTTTTGCTCGTAGTATGTTGTATGTACAATCTGAAATAAGATATCGTACGTATGATTTTTCTTACCTTTGCTCTCCTAGGTTTGGTGGGTGGTGATGGACGCGGCCTGATCGTTGAGCTGCCATCTGACGCCGCAGAGGCAGCTCTCGGTTGGTCCTGACTATCCCCTATTACACCTGTGAATAAATAAAGTGAACAAGTCGTCAAACAACCGACAACCATAATGCAGTTATTGATAGTCGAAAAATGATCAAAGTTCTTACCGGTGTCTACCCAGGCACCTAGTTCCCGGCGAAGAGCTGCCGTCTGCTCATTCAGCTGCAAAAGCTGGTCCAGCAGCTCTCTATACCGCCCCAACGGCAGCGCAGACATGGCACGACCGCTAAAATAGAACAATACTTAGTAATTGCCAAATTAAATTATATCTAGTCATAAATGTTATCATTCAACCATTAAAAATAAAATTTAGAACATTATCACAAACAGATTTGATAGCACCTTTAAGGGGTACTTCTAGGCAACATGCCTAAAGAAGAAGAACGTTACAATCAAGCTCAACAAGGCCATCAATATCCCCATACTGTCATATAAATATAAGCACTGCGTCGTATCCTAGGAAGGCTTAACCACGAACAATGCACACAGTACATTATATCACTATTTTCTCACACATCAAAATAGGGCGACGTCTTTGGACAGGGGTTTCTCATTTATGGAAGATACCCAATGAAGCAAGCGACACTTCTTCAATAAATTGGTCAGGGAAGGAGAATTAAGAGACCACAGCTACAATAGTTAGGACTGTATGGAAAGAGAGACAGTATTTCTGGGGCAAAACTATGGAAGTAATTTTCTTGGAGAAGTTTTTTGAAGTCACATTGAATATAATTATATCAATGTAAGATTAGTAAATGTAAACAACCTGAATGTAATAATAAATAATTAATTATATTTTCATTTTGAAATATGAAAACATAATCACAAATCATTATCATAAATGCACTATCATATATGCTGATAGAGCAATAAAAAACAATCTCTTTTCCAGGTAAATAGACATGTGAAAAAAATATGAATACATTCTCATAACCGAAAACAATCATTTTAACAATACTTTCGTATGCAAAAATCGAAAGTAAACAATGATAGTAAATGTGGAAAAAAATCGAGCAAGATATCAATGAACCCGTGTAAAAATCGCTCACGTAAAAATGTTGTGTCATGCAATTATGAATAAATAATGAATTTGCATGTTTGAAGACGTCTTGGCTCGTTCCTTCCTTCCTTCCTTTCTAATACATAAAACACCAACCCATAATTAAAAACTTTTACAATATGATACAATTTAATACGTAGATGAAAATTGAATAACATAATACAATGAAATTCAATTAGACGTTTTTATATGCGATTTTAATTTAACCTGGAAATACATACATAACGAAGACCTTTGAAAATATATATTTTTAAGCCTTTACCGCCATTCTCGTCGGGCGTATCTCGACGGTCTAACAACGATTAACGTAATTCGGTTTTGAGATAAGCATTTCAATATGCTTCAAGTTTAAATTATTATAATTTAGTCAAGATTTTACAAACACACATCAACTCACTCAACGTATTTTTATCGGAAACTTATAAAAAGTAGCCTTTGTTACAACGAAATTGAGCAGCTCTCTATTTCCAATACAACTGTTCTGATATTCCCAGAGGACGTGTACAACATCATAAATACATCCACGAACACAAGTCAGCTGTTTATATATGAAAAGCTTTTACGGATTAGTGACTAAACTGCTTAAGTACTTTGGAGTCAAATCAGTGCGTTATGTCTATTCATAAATATTAATTCATACTAATTTATTATAACTATATACGATACTTTGAAACGATTTAAGCATCTCGGTCAAATAAGTTTAGAGTTAACTCTTTAACACATTCGCTGCGACATGTGTGTATTAGTATGGTGTATTGACGCCCCAGGGGCGTCTTTAGCAGCGAACGTGTTAACTGCCAGTCGCGATGTATATGATCTTGTACGCCAGAGATTTTCGAGATATTAAAACATGCAAGAAAAGTAATTTGAGGCTCACAGATGTTTGGTGTGACCTCGTATCATATATGTCATGCGTATGTATTAATAAGTTTATTTCGAAACGATTTTACAGATCTGTAGTGTATGTTTAGTAGTAGAAATCATCCCGACTCACGGGTGAGTCGATAGCGTACAGGGCACGTTATCGCCCGACTCGTTGGTGAGTCGTTGGCGTGCGTACGGTTAAAAGATTAAGCTCTATTTATTTGCAACGTGCAGTAAAATTCTTTATTTGAGCGACACCTCCAAGATCCCAATCATTGACGTTACCATAAATTCATATTAATTCATTTGACGTATTGCTTTTTAATCTAACTAAAAATTCATTTTAAATTTGGAGGTTTTAGACAGATATAAGGCAACACTATTCATGCGAGTTGATGAATAATATTTTCGCCTGGATTTTTATTTCTATGACAAAAAATTGTGTCTCATTACACACTGTACCCCAATTTGTATAAAATACTAATAAGTAGTGAAACTAGACAGGCCATATAAGAGGAAATCTGTTTACTTAAAAGTAGTGCATATTTAATTAGACAAAGAATAATAGTAGCCTCAATGTTTTGAATGGTCCAGTAGTGGAATGATACGAGCTGATATTACAGTAAAATCTGTCATTCATACATATTGTATTTTTATCAGTTATTATTTGCATGGTTTTTAAATTCAATAATATAAATAAAAATACTCTGCTGTAGTAGGAGTCAATACATTATTAAGACAGTGATGTTAGTTTATATTAACTTAAGAAGAAAAAAAATGGAGATTGCCAAGATTTTCAAACTTGTCTATCTCCACAACAATGTGAAAAGATCATGACAGCATTTAACGAAACACATTCTCACAACTCCAGTAAACTTTCAGTAATACAAATAGCAATAAAAGCCTTCTTCAAACTTTACCTATTTAAAATTGGCCCACTTAAAAATGGGTGAAGAGCCAAATTTGTTCTTTTCAACAATAATGGTCCACTGCAGAGATGGAAATTTTATTCACACAAGAAACCGTGCCTACGCACACAATTTGAGCCACACTTGCACACTGAATGACACCGGAAAAACACGAACGGGATGGCGCACAATACCATTTACATTTGACTCGATCATGCGCTGCAATCTCAACTCGCTCCATTTGCCACTTCGATTACTTCGAATGCTGTTTTATAAAATCTTAAGATTTATAGACGTAAAATTCTACCATATTTTCGACGAAAAACACGTCTAGGTTTTTTATCATATGGAGAGCCAATGGATCTACACTGTATTAAGGGTTTCCGCTCCGAAATTGGAGTATACAGATTTCCGCAATGTGTCTTGACAGATTATCTTTCACGAGAAGTGGATGTAGTTAAACAGAAGACGTCCAAGTCACAAATTTATCAATTCTTTAATATGACAAGGACACCCAATTAAAAATACACCGAGAAGAAGTAATCACTGCTTTTTCTAACCTGCACTAATAATTTTAAAATGATCAAAATTTTAATTAGTAGAAGACGTTCAACCAACAAAACATTTAATAAATTTTAGAGTAATACGTTTTTCAATAATTTAGTAATCAAGAAAGATGTAGTGTATGTCATTTACGTATTTAAATTTCATATTACAGTCTTAATAATATAAGTCATACTAAATCTTACATCGTTTCTGAAAATTTTCAATCGCGTTTTTCTAGCAATCGATTGATTGTGGCTTGGAAATATTTTGCCTAGTTACATTCAGTTGTCAGACAATTGCTCAAAGATTTTTGAAAATTCAGCAGATGTAGGAATTGAACCCGTGCCTCCCGGACGCGAGGCGCTCACAATAATCTCTCGCTAAAGGGGAGATTTTCAACATGGATGTAATATTACATTTTGTATCTACTGTATCTATGTAAATTTCAATAAGAAAAGATAAACTTCAAATCTTCGTAACATTTCTCGGTGTTTTCGCAATCAACACAATTATTATGTTATTTCGTCGCTTAGCATTCAATAGGTTATTTCAATTTCAATTCATTCTTGCCATATCAAATGGTATGACAAAGCCTTGCACTAAAGAAAATTGTACACCTCTAACATCACGCCTAATCCATAATTACAGAATTCAAATGAAACAAGGCACGTTTGTGTAATGTTTTTAAAATTAAATTTGCACGTAGATACATCATTACACCATGCTAACTCTGTTGACTTGCACGCACAAAGTACAAGATTTCACTTGACGCAATTAAAAATAAAAATCAAAACATTTCCACATAAAACGATTTAATTCCTAAATAACGAATTAAGACCTAAAATAACATTCAGTAATTTAATTAATTACGATAAGACACGACTGTTTTAATGGCCGTGTCGTATATTTTATTTTGAAAGTAAGCATTCACTAATCATGGCCATTTCATTTATATATCCATCTATAATCAAAAATAACAAATCATCGGTGTTGCTATTTATCTCTAGTTTGTAATTTTTTAATTTGTGAAATTTCCGAGTAAACTCAGTAGTTTGTGTATTTTATTAACTATCAAAATAACAACACAATCTTTTATATAATTTACAATTTTATCAATTACATTTTTTAATATTTTGATAAATTTCGTGTATTTTTATATCACATAATAAATCCAACAGATTAAAAACTTTGACTTTAAAGACTTTAATAAGCATTAATAATGATCAACTTCGAAGGGAGAGATCTACGATAGAAATTATTGATATCCTCGTTACTATGACGACTATCAAAACATCCATTATTCATTTAATCATATGCGATCTTCAAAAGTCTTACCATCAAGTAGAAAAGAAAAAGAGGTAACCCTCAGTTTTTTTTTCAAAATAGCCTTTACTCGATTATCACAATCCATATAACTTAATATACTTTCTATCAAAAGATTTTATGCTGAAAATGCCGAATTAGGCCGGAGTGCGAAAGATCGACGCCAGCAAAACGACGGCAACAGAGATGCAAAATAGCTGTAAATAGGTGAGTGAGCAAGTTGTTCAGACGTATTATCGCGCTGCCGAACTTGCTCACTCATCTATTTATAGCTATTTTGCATCTCTGCTGCCGTCGCTCTGCTATCGTAGCGCCGGCCTTAGTATCTAAATCTAGTTTTGAAGTTTGAAAAAATACAGTCTGTTAAGTTTGCGACAGTAAAAAAATGCCCTGTACTCATCAATTTAATTGATTTTTCAACTTATTACATTTAATCTGCGGCCTACTTTTGGCAAATTTGCAAAATGCGCTTAACGTTTGCAAAAATAAACATAATATTTACTAAAGTACTTTAAATGTTTCAATATTTTTTTGTTTATTGTACTAAAAATT
>JAGVSQ010013488.1:0-11080 GCA_022683975.1 Rhyacophila evoluta
AACCCGCATTCCCCGGATCGTTAAGCGTGCACGCTACCAACTACGCTACCGGGGACTTGTAATAAAAACTATCCAGTTATTCACATAGTTTCTTACTAACTATCCGTAAAACAGTACAGTGCAATAATTATTTATGTTTGGTGTATCAATATTGTAAAAGTGAAAACACTGAATGTAAAAAAAACTCACTCCCTAAGTCGGAAGTTTTTTGTTTTCATCCAAGTGAACTGTGAAGTTTAATAAACATAAGAAAACAAGCTCAAAACTGCTATAATTAATATTTTTGACTGATGGTGCTTGATTGAAATTGATTTTAAATTATAAATTATTAAAAACTGGTAAACTTCCATATGTGAGATCATTGTTAGCGACCCTATGTAGTAGTATGTTATATGTTCGCTCGCCCACATATAATGTTGACTGAAGATGCCGAAGGGCGAAACCCAGGTCGCTAACAGTGATCTCACATATGGAAGTTTATCAGTTTTGAATAATTTAGAATTCAAATCTGGTATATCAAATTAATGTAAATCTGGGATGAGAAGATGTTCATTATTAACAAATGGATGATATTTGGTTTTCTTACACTGCTATATAGTAAGAGGGAATAAATAATTTGAAATGTTAGCAGTTCGCATGACAAAATAGAAAAGAATGCTGTGTTGTAAAAGTCAGCGAAGGGTGCGAAATGATGTGACAGAAAAAAACAGGTGTTCGACAAGATGATGGAAAGAAATTGTATAAATTACATAAGAGTGGAACAATTAATTATTGATCAATTACCTTTTCTGAATGTTGTAATGAAACAACGACAGTGTGAACTCTTTGCGGGATTGTCTCACCATTATGGAAAAGATATTCACATGTGACCTGAAAACAATATACTTTTAATACAATGCGTTACAAGCGGATAACAAATTGAATCAATAGTACTTACGTAGGCTATAATAAACAGATATCATTAAAGATACTGTTTTCAATTCTCGATTTCAAATTAATGCCATAGATTAAAAATCAATTTTCATTATATAGTGACATCCAGATCCACTATTATTTGGCTTCGTGCATTATGATTAAACATTGATTTTGTGCTAAAATCTGTGAATAACTAAATGAAAATATTGATAACATATTAATCACCTGCGTCTTAGTGTCAGGGCGTGCCCACCACAGTTCTCCGCTTCTGCGCAACTCAGCAATGCGATAGTTCAGTTTATGGGCCAACTCAATTGTCAATGGCATGCATTCTTTCGTTTCATTTGTGGCATAGCCGAACATCAAACCCTAATTTGAAAAATAATATACATTTGAATATCAATACTTGTTATATGCACATAGATAATATGATAATAACTGAAGCAATCCGAAATTGGTAGATGAGTGATGCGAAAGCTGGCTATCAGATTCGTACTCCAGAATTTCTATCTAAAATTGATAGACGCTGTGAGTGTTAGTATCTGAATATCTTTTTGGAGAAATATTTAAAACTACACACTAAAAAGGAAGTTCTTGTATTGTTCATCCTCAAATTCCAACCAGTTTACAAAAATGATTGTCGAACATTAGTTCAACCCAATTGGGTGTGGAATGCAGTTAAACCTCACAATACAATGGATATCACTTTCAATCCAAATATGTGCAGATCGATTTGGAATAAGCAGGATTTGATTCCATCGACGTTATTGTGTCATCTTCATTACTTGCTAATATCACTGGATTCTGGAGTGATGCAAAATATATTGAATTACATTTTTTTACTGAATTTTTACTCTGTAGCTTCAATATTGACATAGTATGATGATAATTAAGCCATTGCAGTAATGGCAGACGTATTTTAACAGTATGAAACAATTGTTAGTAAATTATGTATGATGCCATTTAAATTTGTGTTTTGATGAGTTAACTATTTGTATTTAAATAACCATGCAGATAAAATGTGAAGGTCCAATATTAAATAAATATTGTGAAGCGTAATTATAATTATAATTTAACCCCGTAGCCCCTCCTTATCAGTACCATTACATTAGCCAATAACTCTCTACGGCTTAGGATATTATCTAGGTACCGAAAAAATCATGTAGGGACCTCCATATTTTAAAGAAAATTTTCAGAAATGTACTCTATAAAAACAATGACCTCAAAGCAGATAACTAAACAAAAGGAAGCAGTAATTGCTAATTAATGTGCACATTAACCTAAATAAAATAAGTTATAAGATAGCAACTGACAAATTTAAATGTTTTTTTTATGTATTCATTAGAAAACAATATAAAAATTGCCCCAAATATTGAATAAACAAAAATAAGATAAGAGACATTACATTATTCATCGCGAAATTCGAACAAAATGGTAGATATAAAATAACTACTATCAACTAGAGTGAAGAAGTGTTTTGGTGTGTTTCTCACCTTGCGTGTTTCAATTTAATATTAGCTATTACTATAAATTTATTGATTGCAGTTGACACACATAATATATTCTAGTTTTGATATTTACAATCGTGTGATAACCTAAATACAAACTATAGATAGCACTTTTTAGGAACGTATTTCAGTATATTTATGTAATTTTGAAAAGAGGACTTAGGAATATAAATTTTTGTTCCCCTTCTAATCTAGTCGTCGGCCTCAGTTTCATAATTTTCAACAGTATATCTATCTTGTTATGACAAAATTTTCTGGCTTATAGTTACAATATCTTCCAGGGTATATATAAGAAGGATTCAAGGAATACCTTTATATGTATTAGAAAACAAATATTTCCATGAGAAATTAATTAGCATGATTCTGAGAAAACGATTCACACAACTATATTACATTTCAAAACTATACTTTTGGACTTCTTTTGTTAGAAAGGTGAGAATATGATTTTACTACATTTTCCAACAGTAACTCTGCAGATATACTTCATTTTCATAATTTATATCTTACTTAAAATCGAATGACTGCTTACTGTAAATTTTTTAGCATTATTGCATTAATCTAATATCTACAAAAGCCACTCAATGATTGATATACAGTCGATTCCGCTTAATCAAACCATCGGTCAATGAAGAAAGTTGCTAATTTGGGCCACAGACGTTTGGCTGCTTTACACTCACCCGTCAGGGAAATATGTGTAAGTTCGACTGATACAATTTGTACCATTCGGTTTAATATCTGTTTTTGTTTCAGTGACTTACATCGCCTGACTTGCATGATTAAACTTCTTTTTTAGTCGATTACGAAAGACATGAAGTTAAAATAAATGTACAGCGAAGGGGATGGTACAGGTATAAGCCCTGAAGAATGGAAAAATATGAGAATGTCTACTTAATTTCCATGCAGATGATACTTTCAAAAGTTGTTGAAACCGGCCTCTATTATCGTGCTACACCAGACATTGCACTGTCTAGTTATGAAAGAGAGATGGACCCCATTAAAGTATTATGCCATGCAAATGTCGGGTGACTAATGAATATTACTAATCGTAGGTAAGTGGTAATCCTCAATGCTTTCAGGTATTAAGAAGGAAGATTTAGCCACTGAAGTACCATGCCAGTAAAAATTCGCTAATAGAGACAGCTTCTAAACGGAATTCAAAGTGCCCTATTTCCGATGAGTCCCCCTTAAGCAAAATAGACTGTAAATGAATACAGTGACAAGCACCATGGCTTGAAAATAACACAAATAAAAAAAGTGTGCAGTCTGTCCAAGTAACAAAGAAGAAAATTGTAATGGTATAGAATTAATAAAAGTAGAAAATGTAATAAGATTATTTATGTAGAAGTAGTAACCTGACCTGGTCTCCAGCTCCAACCTCTTCATCAGATTTGTTTTCATGTACTCCCGCCGCAATATTTGGTGACTGCTGGTCTAGCGCTAGCAGGATGCTGCATGTCTTGTGGTCAAAACCTGCCATGCCAGTTAACACAATATTTTAACAAGGCAACATGCAACCCATTATGATATGGGTAGTGTAAGGTCTATCACCATGAATCAATGCTCTCAAGAAATACTAGTATCAGTTGTCCACTGGAAATTGAACTGATCCAGACCCGATTGATCCTAAGTTTGTGACGGTGCTCAGAAAACAAATGACATAAAAGCTTTAATAAGCATATTGACTGGAAATATAAACCAAACACTACCATAATAACATATTATCACATTCAGTTAGTTAAATAAAATATATTATATCTGTAAAATATTGTCATCAAAACATATATGAATATTATATTGATACTAGTCAAGTATAATAAATCATATCATTGATTGTTAACCATTTACCGAACATTTATTTACAGCATGAGGACTAGGCAAATATAACGTTCGATATATTTCTTCATCCTTGGGATTCAAATCCATATTTTTGGTGGGTAACAAATTAACCATGACAGGGTGCTTTCGACAAAGAAAACAAATATACATACAGATATAAATACAGATTTAGATGAATGTATGAGATACCCACCCCTTTCTGATAAACTACTACATGTGTGTATATTTTAAAGTTTTCTCTTTCAACCTTGCTAAATAAAATGTAGATAGCTATAAGCAGAAAGTATTTAAAAAATAGCCCAACAAGCATTTTTCGTATTTATGGATAATTTAAAATGTCACATAGTGAATGTAAACTTATTCAGTATGTAAGCGAACTTGAATTTTTTGACTTTCATGTGAAGTATGTGATTTTTTTTATTTTATGAAAACCCTTTTTTTTTTGAATTATTTAATTTATTATTAAATTTTATGAAAGCATCATGCATATTGAACCAAAATTTTCAACGCTTCAATGGACGCAAATCATCCAACATTTAATCGCTATTGCCAACATGTAATTTTTCATGCGACAACTTTGTTTACATGTGACATCGAAAACTTATCACATCGCTCGCAGCCGATAAAGGAACCAATAAAATATTTGTGACTCCTTGGTGAATTATAATGATGGAATGAATGGTAATAATATAGTCCCAATGAAGAGGCTTCCACAGAAATATTCAATCCCCGTTGACAAGATGCAGAGATCTTCCTTTATCATGCCAGTACCTGGTCTCCGGCCCCTATATCCAACTCTTCCCTGTCCGTATGGACCCCGTCTGCTATATTTGGACTCTGTTGCTCGAGCGCTACCAGCAGATTAAGAGTCTTCCAGTCGAATCCTATTTAATTGTATTAAGTTTGGGTGAGAGTCAAATTTCAGTAGAGCCATCCCTGATTGTTTTAGCGATGGAATAAACATGAGGGTAGTTCATCTGACAAATCTAGCCAGCTATTGAAACATAACAATACGCAATACTGAGAACTGACTCCTTCATCGATTCCTATTGGTAAAAACATTGCTTAAGCTAGATTTTAAAAAAATATTGGGAAATAGCTGGATCTCCGTATGACTGACAGATCGAGTCAGCAGTAGAAAAGTAGAAATTGTCACTGCACAAACTGTGGCTAATATTGAAATGCAATCGGAGAGCTGGATGATATTTGTAAATAAACTTTATCTACTTTCACTCAAAATATGAAAAATCTAATGGTGTGCTGTTAAAATTTGACATGAAATTAATATGTACATTCAAAAAGAAGTGATTCCGACCATGAATTTAGTTTAAGGCTGCAGGCTAGGGAAATAGAAGATATAAAATCGATTGATGATTGCATTTTCAAAATGTACTTTTTCTGTGATGTAAATTTTAGAACTGAGTGTTTCCAACAATTATTAGAATAATGATCGTTTCATACATCATCCCATTAGAATAATAATTATGAAATTGGAAAAACCAATTGATAATAATCTGGAGACGATGTTTGTGATTCTCTATTTCACAAATAAAACTTACAGAGATACAAATACAAGAGATAATTAATATTGTCTCATGTGAGCTACCTTGTTTACATTTGACAAATATTATCATGCATTAATTTGTTCAATGACACGCAATGTTTTTTTTTCTGAATTTATGGTAAAAACCATGAAGCATAATTATTAAGGTACACAATGTCCACAGATAAGGTTTTCTTATCGCTATAGACATAATTCTGAACAAAAATCAATAGTGAAAATGTAATTACAATTAATAATAATGAAATATTTATTATAGTTATGAAGACCTTTCAGCTTGAATAAGTAAGTTCACAGAATCATTTCAGCTTTGATAAGATAAAAATAGAATATCTCTTAACTCAAAACGTGGCAGTTGATGATCAACAATCCGAATGCACACATAAATTATTTGAAAAGATTCGATGTTTTTAGGTGTATCTGTCACAACTCATAAGACAATTGAATCAGTTTTAAAACAATGCTGCATAAAAAATGTTTATATTCTGGTGTCTCCAGCTTACAATTTGTTGACAGAATTAATAGAATAAGCGGTAACTTGGCGTGTTTCCAACTGTATCACTGGGTCTATTCAATTAATGCATTATAACTACATTGCAAAACAATCACCTTTAGAAGAGTCATCATAGCCGATATGCTTTACGGTATCCCTTACAACCTTTTGGTAGTCCACGACCGCTTTGGATGTAATTTCTCCACATAGAAGTACCATTCCAGTTTTCGTGACAGTCTCTGTAATAAACATAAACAGTTGAAAATATGTGATGTTTTCAAGAATATGAAAAAGTTACATGAAAAATGAGTGTACTCACCACAGGCGACTTTGGCATTCGGATCTTGCATGAGATGGGCATCAAGAATTGCGTCACTTATTTGGTCGCACATTTTATCTGAGTAATGAAAAATAAATGTAAGTATACAAGTCGCAGAGTGAAAATATTGCCCATTTTTTTTTTATTTCAAGATTAGTAAAAACAATTATGAACGCCACACGTGCGACGGGCACTGTTAAAAACACGGAGGCTGCGTCCGCATAATACTTCTGCTTACAGATATATGTTTTCATGGCGTACTTCTGTCAGACGACGTTCATCTCTGTCAAAATAAATGTTATTATTCTGGCGCCGATGCATTCTACGGATGTTTACGGTTATTGCGCACATGTCTCATCGGCAGCCATTGAAAATTTACTATTAATGCGGCTTAAACTAAATACTAACCTGGGTGGCCCTCTCCGACCGACTCCGATGTGAATAAAAATGTTGCACCATTTTGCGTTTCATAATTAGTATGCCCGTTGAGTTTGGCATGTCCGTTTAATTTGCAAGTTTCAGGCATTTTGAACTTTAATAGCACTCTTCACGATCCGAGCCCTGATGGCTCCCCGAAATATTATGGAAAAGAGACAGAGCTTCGTTATTTCACTGGTATTTATAACTTCACGCAGTCGGGGTCAGCTGACTGTAATACGCGCTTCTATTGGTTGTATCTTCTTCGTTTGGTGCGCACGCAATCTGCAAAAAGCCGGTAATTTTGAATCACTATTGATTAGAGAAAATAAATATTTCATGGAATGTAATTGTATCAAAATAAGAATGCACTTATTTCAAAACCATAACAATCATAATTTAGACAAAGAAAATAGAAAAAAGTAATCGATGACTATTCGCAGATTTTTTTTTAATCTTCAAATAAACTTAGATTTTATGTACATAAACATAATAATACAAACACAAAAGAAACATAGATGAGTTTTTTTTCTAAATTCAAAATTTTCAAAGTATTACAATTTTTACCAAACAATATTTAAATCATATTTTTTGGGTAAATATTATTTTATGGCATTAATATTAGAGAGTGGCAAAATATCACAAGCACACTTTTAATCCTTATGTTCCTAATACAATACATATTTGGTATTTTATATTGAGAGATGAACAAATATTGAATAAATTAAATTTTCACTGACAAACTAACATCTAAATGCAGACGAAACACGGATGAAACAGCACAGAATTTTAAATCACAGATTCTTAAAGATATTAAGCAATAATTTGGGTTAACTTGAAAAAATATATAATACGTATATTCTTTAGAGTGAGTTAAATGGAATAGTGTAACTGAGCGAAACGAAGCGGAGACTTACATCGTACGGGAGATACAACGATTTATATATTGTTGACCTCTTAACCCGGCTGACGAGATGAAAAATGATTAAATATTCAAATAATTATAGCACACAGTGACTGTTGAAAACATTGCTCTGGTGACTGTAATAAACACAAAATAATATCTAATTATTTTCGGCTTGAAACCTAAGTTTATCTCATTTTGTAAAAGTGTCAAATAAATATACCGCTTTGTTTGAATGACGTCAATAATTATTATAAAATATACATACACATTGTTATGCATTTAAATTAAATTAATATCTTTCATCGTCTAAAGAAGATAATTTAATTGTAGGTATCGTGTCATCACTTTCCCTAAAAAACGTGAAACCTGATTTAGTTATACCTAATATTAATATCGTACGTTATTGTTATTTTATGGTATGATAATTTTGCACCTACGTATTAATTAGAAATAGTCAAATCTCAAGTATTCTCCGTCTTCTTTCATCGATTTGAAGTCAAAGAAATCTCGCAATGCCGGCATGGCCTTGACATCTATTATGGTTTATAAAAAGTACATATGCGAGGGAAAAGACGACAGTAAGATATGTATTTCAATACTGCAAAAAACACGCATAGGGAAACTAAAATTCCAGGCAGGAATGATAATTTAGAGATGCCCATTGTGCATTGGATTTTGGCAGAATAATAATGGCCGACGGCAATGGGAGAGACTGTACTATACTAAGCTTAAGAAAATTACTTTTTTTTACCATGTCCGCTCTGAAAGTGAAGTGTAATACATGGATCTCCGCAATTTTAAGAAATGTCGTGACAACCCGCATTTCTCGGATCGCGAGACGCGCACGCTAACTTCTACACTATCGAGATATGTTTCATAATTCATAAAATAACTTCCCCTGATGAAGTACAGAAAGAGATTATAGCAAAAAAGTAAGACAGATCGTATTCTAAAATGTATTCAACAGCATCCATCTAAACTCAATCTGGTACTGTTGGAAGATATCAAAAATCGAGGCAAACTTTCTAAGCTACAATAAGAAAGAATCTCCAAAATTGAAACAGTTGGATAAAGCCACGGATAGTATCCATATACCTGCAAGTAGAGAAGTCTCGGAAATTTCTCCTTAATTCTCTCAAACATGTGATCATATTTCAACTGATTCGAGGCCCACGCAATCGATTCACTCTCTAACCTTCTTCAAACTAGTGAATTATACAGAGCTTTCAGTATTGCAATACCTAAAAAGATCTTAGACGCATGCAAAACATAGCCTAGTGTTTGAAGTACCTAATTACAAATACGAGGACAAATAATATTGAACGATTGTCTTTCACGAGGGTCGGTAACCAGAAGCTCTACCTATTAGACATCGATGCCTTGATTTTTTATATCTACGGAGCTAGGGAACTTGAATCCAAACTTGATTCATAAGTTTGCGCACTTATATTCATTAGTCTCGGCCACCGACCTGCCTGGCCCTAAAAATGCTTAAATGCAGCGTACTTACTTGTACACATATGAAAACTATTTGATTTTACACAAGAACATTATTAACAGTTGTGTTAATAATTATTCGGGGTTTCCCTAATTCAGTGTCCCTGAGTCCCATAACTTTTCTAGGGATCATTTCGAGAGATCGCTTTCGTACCTCAGTCCTTTAGAGTTCCATTAATTATTCCACATGGTAAATGAAATTAAAAGAATAGTATATTATTATAATATATTAATGCTTATTTTAGTAATAAAAAAATTAGCAAAGAACATAATAAATTAGCATATACGTGTCCTAAAAATTGTGTCAGTTATTGAATTGATACAAATCAATATCAGTGGCATGGCTACATATTCAGTATCCTGGAGCAAATTAAGTTTTTCAAAGTTTTGTACATGTAAAAAAAATGAGTTGATATCAGCCAGCAAAAAACAAAAACTTTCGTTTTTGTTTTATTTTATCTTGTAATGGAAACGTATATTCCCTGAAAATTGTCAAAGGTTTCCCTAACGCATAAGGGCGGTTCGGAGTCATCTGGGCGCTAGCAAAGTACTTGAAATGATCATGCGTGGAATACTTTATTCGAGAATTGAGTTAGTTATAATAAATGGGCAGTATGGATTAAGGTTGATCGACGAAGAATAACCTAGTGGTATTTTGCATGTGGCTAGTTATTCGGAAGTTATGTGAAAAATCGTAAGCAATTTGTGTCGTACGGCATGTATCGATTGTAGATTTTCCACACACTTTCTGGTCTTCCTTAGAGTTCACACTTGGGACGACTACTATTCACAATTTTTATAAATGTTGTACTCTTAGATGACTGTCGTAAACTTCTAAGTAATATAGATAATTATTTAGACTGAGGCAGGCGTAATAAATTGGAATTAAATAAAAATAAATGGAATGTTTTATTATTCACTAGCGCTTCAAAAATCTTTTTTCTGCAGTCAATGGGTGTCATAATTCTTTCGAAGATATTATCTCTAAGAGATCTTGGAATTATGTTTGAGAGTAGCTTTCCATTTAACAATCATATGTTTAACATGTGTATTATTTGTGTTTTTCACTTGATGTTAAAAGTATATTTAAAATGTCTGTTTCCATTTCTTTCTCCATCTGCAAAGGTTAATTGATCCACAGCTATTTATTTAATGTATAGAATATGTATATGGAGGATCGGAAGGTCAATGGTTTGAGGAAGATGAGATTGGCTAGCAAATCTTCGAAAAAACCTATTAAGATAAGTCTTCACATTTTGGAGAATCATAGATTCTACATTTTGAGCGGATATGATAAAAAATAGTGTGACATCTCAGATCAGTAAACTCGCTAAAAAAAAATCATCTGTAAATATTATAAAGAAATGCAAAAATAGTTAAATACATATATCCATTGTTTACAAATTTTTGTACGTGCTGCTGCTTAAATTTTATTTGTGGGATACGTAAAATACATAAAAAGCACGTTTTGTTTTTCATAATAATATTAATAGGCCAGTTGTTAGGGAGTTAAAACGAATATTAATTGAGGGTAAAGGTTTTATGATTTTAATCGGTTCAAGTATAGCCCATTATGATTACCCTAAGTTTTCCCTCTCGGCCGAGGTGAGCTTAATTAGCTAGGTAG
>JAGVSQ010013489.1:0-11080 GCA_022683975.1 Rhyacophila evoluta
ATTCCCCAATAGTCCATTGCTATATCCAATAACTTATTAGTAAACGTATGTATAATAGGTTATTTTATATATGTAGAGCTGTAAACGCACACTATGAGGATATTTGTGTTAAATTAAATGTATACTTTATGTTAATGATTTTTAAAAACTAGTTTTTGCTTTTGTTGGATAGCGAAATAAGATAATAGTCTTAATAAACATAGTCAAGGCCTAAATGAACAACTAAATAAATGGACATGATGAGACAGCAATATCATTAACCTATTTATAGGTAAACGCGAAGAAATTGCGTTTGAGAAGAAGTGTAGACGACGTGCCACCCTCGAACATTTATCATTTTCCTCGTTCGCGACTACTGTACCCGATAGGAAACAATGGATAATTAATTCCTTCGCCTCGGTGCGTTTGTGTTTCTCGACATAGACCCTGACGCGAGTGCCGACTACGCAGACGTAGCTCGTAGCATTCGCGAGGAATCATATCACCGAAGATCTACGATGGCCTTTTTGTTTCGCTGTAAACTTTGGAATTAAATCATTGTGCTATCTCGGAATGAATAATATAATAGCCGAGTCGTATTATAATCATACTTTAAAGGCGTATATTATCAAACAATGGGTTCCACAACAACTTGCGATAGCGCTGTACAATTTTATTGTTTAGCAGTTAAAATACATTGTTACGTGCTTTATTTGCATTGAAATGAAAATATACAGCATCTCAAAAGTATATTCAGAGTGTTATCATTTGATGATCGCATTATTGTCTCATAATATTTATTTATTTTATTGATTCCTTGCCATTCACGGCTGTAACGTATTTTTTATGTTAACTAATACGGTTCTATTCTTTGTATTTATTTCTTAAACAATTCACGAATTGAAGCTTTTGCCTCCATAGTAAAATACATACATACATACATGATAATATCACATTATTAGAATAAGAAATAAGTAAACTCAATTGGTCGTGAATAATATAATGCATCATTTTCGGTTATTTCAATTTCATTTATGACTATTTTCAAATAGTCAAATGTATTTAATCAATATCAATATCTCTAACCAATTTATTTTTTTCTACGTCAACCGACGCATCTTCACATTGGTAATATGGGCGTACACAGTGGTTTAACAAAAGTAAGGCTTCAGTGCTTAAAGTATCCCGGAAGACGCTTCTAAGATCTAAAACACTAGGGTATGCATGATTCTTATCCTAATTAAGTCCTATAAATATCGAGTGTTACTGAAAAACGATTTTTTTGAGAAGCTAGATTTTATTTAAATATTTATCTCATTGATTTTAAAAAAATCCAAAAATGCAGGACTGGATCCCAACTCGGTTTAGCAATTGTCTGATAAACAATTTTCGTGAAAAATAATATATCAAAATGTCTTCACATTGCAAAGATCTATATACTCCACTTTCGGAGTGGATCTCTTCGCACTGTGGGGATTCATATGATCCACTTTGGGAGCAAACATGATATAAAAAAGTATTTTATAAAAGGTATTAACGACCTATCGGACTGTGAAGTGATCAAATCAACATTTTATTTCAACCTATTATACACGTGAGCAGTGGCGACTCGTAGCTAAAATAAGCGGGGGTGTCCTTCAGATTTTTTCAATTTTGTATCTTTTTCATAAACTGGGTGATAGTCACTGACATTAATCTTAAGGACCATATATTGTACACGAATTAAGAAAAAAATTGAATAAGGACTCATTACATTAAATTTTATCGATAACATCAAGTGAAAATATGGGGTACTGTAGTTCCACAGTGCCTATACGCAAACCGCCACTGCAAGTGAGACTCATTTCATTACTATTAAGTAAAACTCTGAAGAGGAGGAGGAGGAAGAAAAGAAACTTGCATAGGAATATAAATAATGTTATCGTAGCATAATATTCAATTCAGCAATATGAGATACAGGGTATAATCGCCAAATCTATTAATAATACATCTGAGGCGTCTTATTCATAATAAATATCTCACATGAGTTATGATTGACAGCGGGAGGAAAGAAAATATTTCGCTCACGTGCGCGGCGCCTCGTCGTTCGATCTTAAACTTAATTTATCGTCTGTCACAGTACGATAAGTCAGGCATCGATCAAAGGTATGAAAGAGGAAATATCCGGATATCCGGCGAGTCGGGCCGGCGAGGAGTTCATTTGTCCTGGAAAGTGGCGCCCAACGCGGGGCGAGGACCCCGCCTTGCCTCCCGAGAAAGACATCGACAGTGATAGTTGCTTAGACGACTCTTTGTCCTGTATTGAAATAGCAAATAATGTTTCCCTCTTGGGATTCAATAAACGAATACGTGTGGATGGCGTAGAGCGGTACTGAATTCATCAGTTAGCTTTAAATACAGGGCGTCTACAAGCTTTATTAAAATTAACTTTATACTGTGTATTTAAATTTAAATTTATTAAATATTTTTCGTAACGATGAATGTCAATAAAAATACTCTTATGATATTTTTGGGCGTAATTTATTCTTGGTAATATTACATTTATATCGAACAACGGTTTCGGCAATAAGCTGTTTTCAACGTATTTTTAAGCATTTTAAATAAGAAAAAAACTATTTTAACGGACGAAATCGATCATGGCATGTTAATATAAAAACCGTAGATAACTTCTAGAAAGAGTGTTGTTTTTTTACTATCATCTGAATATATATTTAATCATCATAATAAATAATTAACGTATAAGAAAACAACCAAAACTGGTGGATGAAAGAAAGCTCCGGTATAATTTAAGAAAATACTAATTCTCGTTTATAGATCACGTTCATTAGGTTGTTCAACAAATATTTATATTTGCATCAAAGTCAAACACATACGCACAGATTATTGAACCTTTGATCCAAAAGCATTAAAATATAGACAATATTTCTTGTCAACTATAGTTATCAAACTAATAAACGTTTAGAACGACGCGTGACATATATACGCATTATAAAATCGGTAGGTTTGTTTCAAACATTATTGTAAGGCCACGTTTTTAATTTTACCAGTAACCAACGAAAAACGATAAAAATTTAAAGCTATTGTATGTGCAAAATGAGCTTTCTCGTAAGTATTTTGAAGAGAATGATAGCTAAAATTATTACATTAAGGTATGCACGTATAAAATGTACAAACAGTTTATATTTAAGTCTCTTTTCAGTGAAGCTTTTACCATAAATTATGAACGAACATATTTTTCCTGAGTTTACATTTTTATACTAATATATTAGAATCTTTGAACAATCCCGCCAACATACGACGGCAGAAAATTTACTACAGTCTATAAACTCATAAACCAGGTATACATACTATGCGTGTATATAACTCCATCTTGACATGGCATGGCATTTGTATACGAGGTATTCCATCATACGATAGTGTCTCAAAGCATAAACTGTATTCAAACTCTCACTCACAATACATCTTATCTAAACTTCCGCTTGATATAGTGTTACACGCGGTGTACCACTTCAAAGTATGTTTATTTAAGATCCATGAAATTCGCATTATTTTATAACATCGTAAAAGTTCGTACCTATTCGCGGCATAAAGCTAACGCTATGAACGTGATATTGGCATATTCCGTTGTTTCTACACACATATGCGCGTAAACACGTTTCGCCTCAAGCGCCTGCAGACGATTAATTTTCGAAAAACGTTTTCAAAATTTTCGGATGACAGCCTGTTTATTTTTAATAAACCAAATGTTACCAGGGAAACATACAGGCGCATTTATAACTAAATACTGAAAGAAAACTCAAATATATCTATGATATAATATTTATATTATTATATATAACCAGATCGTGTTTTAAGACATACAAAGGTTTATGTAGAATATTATAAAAAAACTTATTTTATTTTCTATTGTTTGAATGTATAGACATTTTTTTTCCTTCTTCCGTATGCACTCCCAAATTGGAACAACTAAATACCAAATTGCGCCTCTAAGAATCCCTGTCGCCAGCTAGTACTCTCCCATGTCATAACTGTATTTTGTGGTTCCAAGGAAAACTTTCTGTTAACAATATTTAGCGGCTTTCCAGTACGTCAAAGTAAAGAATACGATGGTCCAGTTAACTTTCTTTTAAGGCATTTGCAACACTTAGTAGACCGAGGGGCAATAGTGTTTTTTTTATATGGAACAAAATTTATTTTTGTCTAATATATACAACACCTGTTTGGACTTTTATTTAACATATCGACTCTGAAATATAAAATATATATTTCCACAGAATAAATACATGTCAAATTGGAAGTTATCAGCTGTGGGATTCAACAATGCAATCTCCGGCACGGAAAGGCGCACAAATATTTCTCAGCCACTAAAGGGGCTTTGTTCGGACTACACATGAATACGAAATCCAAAAACACTGTTATTTTTACAATTGTTTAACTATATTTTGAATGATTAATGAATGCAGAGAAGAAATTTTTATAATTTGAAAAAAAATAATACTAAATAACTAAAAATCGCACGGTATTCAGTCAATAATAAACATTACGAAGACAATAAGTTTAACATTAACATAAAAACACATACTGTAAAAAGTTTGTGTATTTATTTATTTTTAAATCGGTCTTGATTTTAACTTGAATGTAAAATGTCACAAATGAAGATGGCACGACTCTACAGTAAAATCTCGGCTGTGTGGCACATTACATGAGACTTATTTTTATATAGGCAAGTTTAATAGAATACGAAAGATGAATACCAATACGGAAAATCCCACACAAACAATACTTATATGATCTACCACGTACTATTCATGCTTTCTTTAAGTTTACTATAATTATTGTAGATAACTCATTGAATTTTCTTCGTTAATGAATTAATAAGCTACAGTAACGGGTAATACATATATTTTTAACTGATATAAATACATATGTATGTATGTATGGGCATATAGAAAAATCAGGATAAATTTCCACACCATGAATATTTCTACTGCATAAATTGACTATATGAATCCTTATTGTGTGGACACTTGTATATACTATCAGATTTTTCAACCAATTCTACGACAGATTAGATACCCAGTCTTACATCTTCAACTTACAAAAAAAATGCTCCAAATGTTTGTTTCAAATTCAAACCACTATCCACTTACTTTTCGGCTATTGAAGAGACGTTTTTTGACACAGTTTAGTGGTGATTTTTTAGTGGAAAAATATGAATTAAGATCAGTTATTATTTTATCAATTTCGATAGCGCTAGTCGACAATAAGCTGATTTTTTAAATATTTTATGATAAAGTAAAGTTGTACATGTGGTATATAGTAAAAATTTTATCGCTTTACAATCTCACGTGAAACATGAAACGTCTTGAATATTACAGTTACCTAAATCGCGTGACTTTTCCGAGCTTTTATTGTGATAGTGGACGTCTCGAATGGACGTCGCTACCCACTTCACTTGACGTCGGCATTCTCACGTAGCGGCCGGAGAGCTTTTGCAGACCTCGACAGCCATGCGTGCGGTTTAAAGTATGCATTTCTGCTGACCGAGACGCACTTAAGCCGTCGTGGAGCTTTCGAAGAAACCGGATTTCTGTATATCTGTCTGCTCCAACGAGGTATTTCTTGCTTTTATTTAAGAGCGAAAAAGATTTGTTTTTTTCTTTATTGCAATGGCCATTTTTACGAGAAGTACTTCGAAATCGGGAACTCGAAACGTGAAACAAAATATGCATCTGAGATTTCAAGTAAACGTCAAAAAACTGAGTAATATAACGTAATATTACAGTACTATTTTGTCGTGGCGTAGTAATTACCACATACCAATTTGTGTTTGAATACTGTATACGAAACCATATATAATCAATTAAACATTCAAACATATTTCATGTTCATTTAAATTCAGAACGAATCGATATTAAATAAAAAAAGCTCCATTGTAAAACTTAAAGATATATTGTATTAAAAGCTATTAAGTTTTATGTTGTACTAAATAATGATTAATAGCTTAAAAGCGCTTTGATTTAAGATATTAAATAAATTATTCAAATATAACACGATCGAAATAACGCAACCATAAATAGATACCCTGTTTTTATATTCAAAGTTCAACCAAATTATATTTTTACAGGTTAATTAGTTTGTAATTAATCGATTTTCTCCCTGGCAGCCGAGAGGTTGGCGTGCACGCCTTGCATTCGGGGAATGCGGGTTCGATTCTCTACTTGCTGGATCTGTTAAAATGTAGGGTTGGATACATAATGGATTAAGATATTGCCTGACCACTATGCATCGTGAAAAAAACTGGCTGAAAAACTTCTGAGATCTATATGATCTACTTTCAGAGTGGGCACGGTAAAAAATAAAAATAGTCAATAGCTAATTCGGTTGTCGCCATTGTAAAATAGAGTTTTACAACCAGTAAACAAATTCCATCGTTATAATAAAGAGCTGTAGTAAGAGTTTTAGTCAGTACATTAACGCCATTACGATTGATTAAGTTCATCTCAAACGCGACTGCATGAAGTAGTTGGCTAAGGTATGAAAATTCTTGATTGATCCCTGAACCGATTACATATCGAATGTAATAAATATTTGTCATACCGATAGCGGTAAGTTGACAAAACTTATCATACATTTGTAAAATTATTCAGAAAAAACAAACAACTTTATAAAGAAGTATGTTTTGGAACACAAGAAAATAAAATACACTTTGGAGTGAAATAACGTTTAATTTCATTAATGTACCAAATATTACTTTTTATACGGTTTTTGGTCCTCCTGATATCAATTCAATATCAATCATCAATATTACTTACTTATAATATGCTTTTAATATAAGAGCTTTTTTCGATACCTTAAACATCATCGCTCTTCAATAATACGTATATAGACAAAACAAATACACGACGAAACAAACAAATGCGTAAGTAAATCGAACGAATTATGTTCTTGCTATGACTTTGTGCCGTAAGGAGTAAAAGCTTTTTAATCTTAGGGGCATTTTGTAATTAAACTTGGCGATCCGATTCTTTCGATGAAATCGTAAATCACCGAAAATTTCCGCAACGCCAGCGGCCGGGGGGATACCTTGGCCTGCCAGCCTCTCAGCTTTATTTTTTTACTCACCCTTTCTTGTCAAAGCAGAGATAAATTTGATTCAAATGAACCGTGGCGTTCATATATTTTGAGAGAAAGAGAAAACACAGAAAGGGAAGCAAGGCTCTCCCGCGAGGAATACATAATGTGTCCAGAGGGTTCGGAATGGGGAGGCGGCGGGAGAGGGGGCCGCGACACAATAAAGGCCAAAACCAAATGAACCCAAATTCAATTTATGGAAAAGCCTCCGAAAAGGTAGAATGTTATTTTTCGGGATTCTGCAAATGGCTAGGATGCCGTCGGGGAGTGTCGCATTTAAAGGCGATGGCAGATTGTTTTAAACGCTTCAACATTTAAAATGGGAGCCTTCCACAATGAAATACATCGCACAAAAACATCTTGGCTAATTCTGCAAATAGAATTACTTCTGTTTCCTTTTTTATCATTAGTACACTACGTTTATACAACAAATTAACTTTATCCATATCCTACAATTTTTATTTAATGTACGACATTTTATTATGTGAAACATTATTAAAATACAAATAGGAAAGAATTTATATTGATTCTTCATACTGTTAGTAGGCTAACTAGTAACCTACTACCTAAAGCTAATAGACGTTAAAGCACAATAGCATCATCAAAATATATATTTGACATACCAACAATACTTGATCTGTAATCTGTAAATAAAAAACTTGGCAATAATCAGCATAATAATAAGCAGTTCACTAGATTAGGAATTCCTTAATCAAAATTTTATGAAAACCTTTTAGCCTCATCAGCAAATATTTAAAAATGGGGCAATTTTTCTTGTTACTCAATGGCGATTAGAATATTTGAGTTACGAACAATTGCCTTATGATAGTTTTAAAACATATCGACTATGGAAAGGAAAGGGAACGTTACCCACACAGAACAAATTTTACAGGAGACGTCTATTCAATGATTTTTCGACAAAGTCAAATATAAAATATACACGACCTTAAAGTGTACGAATACTAAAACTGGCGTTTTATTTACCCAATCTTATATTTAATAAGTTGTTTAAGAAAAAACAATAAAATTGATATGGTGGGAGTGCTTTTTTGGTCGCAAACTTTACAGACCCTTTTTTAAATTAAAAGCTAAATTTAAATAAGACTTCGGCACTTATAGCTTACATACTATTGATAGAATGTGTATTATGTTGTATGCATTATGATTATCGAAAAAATGATATTTTCAAAAAACTGAGGGTTACGTCCTCTTTTTTTTTGAAGTTCATATTTACTAACAAGTGGCGTTAATAAGATTTTCCGAAAATTATGAAACAGAAGGTCACGGCAGGAAGCGGTCGAAACATTATATTTCAATGTCAAACCAAAAATATCCCACGCAATATTCCAATGAATCGGAATATAAAATGAATTTTAAGCATCGTGATCTCCGTTAATCAATCTATATAGATACAAATGTAAATGTTCATTTGTTCAAAATCTTAAATTTTTTCACCGATTGCTTCGAAATTTTGACACAACGTTACATTCAAATACGCGCGTGTTTTTATATAATACTATTATATAGATGTCATGATTCTATTTAACCAGACTGAGCCACAGCAACGCGTCTCCGGATACAGTTAGTTTCAAATAAAATCAAGTTGATTAAGAATATATAAATTCATTTATAAATATCACGTACTGCATTGTTTTGGTACAAACCTAGCCGTCGATTTAAAACGTATCCACCCATAAACAATATAAAATGTATTCCTTTATGCTAGTAATAATCCGGGCAATCGAGTACGAAATGTTTTGGAACGTAAACATGATACATGAAGTAGAAAAAAATCTGACAGTTTGACAGACAAACACGGCCGAGTGACTCGTCGCACACGATTTTTCACACTTGGATTAGTGGACAGAGTAAATGCTTCGGACAGCAGTAGACTTCTTAATTTTTCTTGCCGACAAACGAATTTGACGGCATTTTTCGTTTCGAAACGTAACAAAAACATTGACACAAAAAAGAAAGGACAAATTTTATTTAAATTCTATTATAATAATGAGAATCTAAAATCGGTTTTAATAATAACTAATACAATACATCAAAGGTAATGTATTCCCAGAATCGTCAATGAACTCTTAGAAACAATTCCTTTGTGATTGTAGGGTTTTCGATATGTGCTTTGATTGGTTACATTTTTTAAATGTGTTATATCAACTGCAAAAGACATAACGACAAAACAAAACAAGACTTTGTTTACGGAAGATGTTTTTATGATTTCGGGCCAAAGTAAAAATATTAAATAGACACAACCGGCTTAAGTAACAAACATTTTTTATTATCTATGAATTTATTTTAAAAGCATTTACTTGTTTCGAAAATATCATAGATGATTATAGCCATGATTACAAAAATATAAAGCTTCAAGCTGAGGTTATAGCATTTTTAAAATCGAATCATTATATGTAATGATTACAATTTTAAATTTCGTATGATATCGAAAGTATTTTTATAAATTGTACTTATATTTTAATTATTATACAAAACAAGAAGTGATTGTTACGTTAGAAGTGCAAAAAATGTGTTTTGGAATTGAGGTTAATATATATATATATATTGCTTCGAGCAAATTGACACCAACACATCAAGATAACGAATTTTCATTTCTTTACCATACCCGCTCTATTGATGGAGCATATGAATCTACACAGTTCTAAATTGGTTCTAATATAGATCTCCGCGATGTGAAGACATGTATTGACAGATTATTTTTTACGATAATTGATTATCAGACAAATATTCCACGACTCGATGGGCATCCAGTCCTGGATTTTCGAATTTTCAAAAGTCCAGCAAATGTGAAAATCGAACCAGCACTCTCCGGATGCAAGACACGCACGCCAACTTCCATAGAAATGAAAGGAAAGAATAATGTAGACACGATTGAACATTACAGCAAAAAGCTTATGGAATATGAAAAAATTTCCTTGCCCATATAAAATTCAACAATCACAATACTACAATTCAAACGTTTTGCGGTGTAGATCGATGTTAAACGCAAGAATGAGAAATCATTCAAAGACCCACTAGTAAATAGAGCGTGGCAACTTCCTGCTCACGTTCATATCACTTATAGGTCTGACCACTGCGCTTTGTGACAATACAAGTCTGCATCCGTTTCCGCCGGAAGGGCATTCTAGATGGGAAGAAGTTGTACAAAATGACGTTCGAATTATATTCGAATATTTGAAATATGACTTCTACAGACATTTTATAATGATATATTTTCTACATGCAAAGCTAATTATACATATTATACGACAATTCTTAATAATATATAATTAGATTACTGAATACAAAAAAAATATTTGTATATAAGAAACATAATATAACAATAATGTATTTAATTATTTTTTATTAGATGATTATCTATATTACAAAACAGAAAATACATGTGTGTGTTCGTCCGTCACAGGAACTCCTCCCAAACGATGAATAGTAGCAACGTGCAATATATATGTGTCATTATGGTTACTATTTCTGGATCAACTGTTTTTTTAACTGTAATTTTTGTCACCGATGATAAGCAGGATACTAAAATCATTATATGGAAATAAATGTGTGTGATAACAAGTTGGATCAAATTAATTTGAATTAACCAAAATTGTACCTAGAAAACCTAGGAAAGTTCACCGAAGAAAGTTCACCGACAACAATAAAATTCACCGACGAGAAATTTCACCGCTCCTCAATTCGTCGAAATAATAATTACGGTGAATTATCCACAGCAATAACAGGAAAAAAACTTTTAACATATCGATTGTATCTAGGTTACTATTAAATTGATATAAGATTGGGTCTCCTCGGTAGCGTAGTTGGTAGTGTGCGCACCTAGCAATCCGGGGAATAAAGGTTCGATTCCCCATCTTTCAGATTTAAAAAAATTAAAAATACAGAACTGAGTGCCCATTGGGTTGAACAATTGTCTGAAAAACGATTCTCGTGAAAAATAATCTGT
>JAGVSQ010013490.1:0-11080 GCA_022683975.1 Rhyacophila evoluta
GCGGCAGAGTTATCAATAAGACCACGCATAAGTCGAAAAAAATTCGTCGCCAAAAACATGTATGTCAATATCCCTTAGTTCTATCGAGTACGTCCCATGAATACAGTGCAGTATATATAAATTTAGCGCCCTGGAGCAAGTTAAATCGTTGCCAACTATAGATAACATTTCTCCTTTTTTTAGTTCTCGCGTGTCTTAAAAATCTAGATTTTGTATTTACTGCGTGGTAAATCCCTCATTGCTCTTTCACTAACTTTGCCTTACTTGCACCCCTTAATAACATTTTTCGCCCCTTTGATTTTTGTGCCTATAGTAGTTTGCTTCAACTGCTTTTTGATAGCTATACTACTGTATTAATAGTATCCACCAGTCGGGAGAAGAGACAAATGAAATTTAGGCTTTCTGGAAGCATCCGTTGTACGTGCCCCAGCCAGTTCTAGCGCCGTTGCATGACTTTTAACCCTTTCATAAGTGAGTTAATTTTTTATGCACACACAGCTTAAATACTAAAATCTTTCAGCGCTATCAATTCAACGAATATCATAAAATCAATCAAATCGGATATGCCGATTTGTAAGTAATACTATTCTATTTTCAAAAAACGAATTAAATAAAATGAGAAGTTATTCCAAATGGGTAATAACGTGTATAAAATTACCACATATGGCCACTATCATTTTGGAATCAGAGGAGCACTTGAGAACAAATTTGAACACATATGAATGATTTATGTGACATTTTATGTGTTTCTATAAGCACCAATATAAAATAGTATTTCGTTGCTTTACAAAACATAATAAATATCGATATGAATGTGTATAACATTACTACATGTAGCCATTCCAATTTCGGAATCAAATCAGCACTTGAGAACAAATTTGAACCAATAGAACTGATTTATGTGACATTTTACAGAAATATAAATAATCTTTCGTTTATTTACAAATCATAATAATTGTAGAAAGAGGATAAGAAAATTTTTAAATGCTGAAGTCAACTCTTTTTTTAATTATTTTTTTTCGTAGTGTTTACGTATTTTTTTAGCCTAAAAATATATGATATTATATCGATGACCAGATATTATTTAAAATCTATCTAGTATATATATTGAAAGAAATAATAACATTTTATTAAAAACTAAAAGAATGGGTTTTAAAACAAGGGGCAAATTACACAGGTTGTACGTCCATACTACTGAAAGGGTAAATATGATAGGGTAGTACCCCATCCATTCCTTTATCTCTGTGTTATTAATTAAACTTTTAAAAAAATACACAAATCTATATTTTTCAGGGAATCGGCAAGCTTATCAAGCAGAGGGGGTAACTACCTAGTATTAAATTCAATATCATGAAGCCTAATTGATATGAACGAATTCAAAATCATAATAAAACTCTCATTACTTTTAATGATATAATTTCGCAAATAGGAGTCTATTGTATAAACAGTGATTTAAGCGATAAGCGTGTGTCGTCGTATTGTATACCATACAATAAAATAAAAGCTTATAAAAATAGGTCAGCTTTTGTGCCTGTTTAATGCCTTCAGCCTAATATGAATCAACACGAACGAAAAAATTCACAAATTTTGCAATCATTTGGCTCACAATTTGCTTAAAGCGAATACTTTTTTTTATAAAGTAACAAAAAAAATATTTTATATATCGAAATTATATATCTGTAGAAAGGGCAAACGTCGTAATCCTGATTTTTTCAAATAATACACACTCTATCAAAAGAATCTAAGCTTAAAATTTCGAATTAGTATCCAAATTATGTCAAATTTGCGACCTGGAAAAGGGCTTCCACCTAATCGTTTTATTTTTGATCTTTTTAATTTAATGAAACACTAGTTTAAGTCTTGGTGCACTTCAAGATTGTGTCTATGTAATATTTTTACTTTGCCCCAAAATTATAAAATTAACGTTTTCGTGCCTTCCTTAAATTTTATTCTGTGTGGATAACGTCCGTTTTCTCTTCCACATTCGATATATATATCCTAATTTTCACATATTATTTTTATTACATCACACTCCTATAATTACACTATGCTACAATTGGTAAAAAAAATGTTTAATGCGTGTTAAAGTATTTTATTTAATATATATTACACGTGTCATTTTTTATTATAATAGAAAAAAGGATTTTTAAATATTTAAGAAGGACATTTTTTATCATAGTGACTAGAGTATTTTTCTTTTTATGTAACTCAATTCGTTCAAAAAAAAAACTGGTAGTTGTAGGGGCTATCTCTCTAGATAATTTTGTAGATATATTTTAGTCTACTCCTAGGAAAAAACGAAAACATACAGTTAAAGTACATTCCTGAATCAAAACAGCCAAAATCAGACTTACGACAGCTTACTTCTAAGGGTGCGATAACTATATATATATGTATATATTTTTTTTGTTTATGTCATATCTTCTCCAAAAAGATATGAATCTCAACCGTGTGAATATGACCACCGCAGCATATGAAGACATGTATCGACAAATTTTCCCCCAAGAATTAGTCAGCAAATCGCTCAACTAATTAGGCTTCGAGTCTGGATCTTAAGATTTTTAAAAATTCAATAACTATTGAAATCGAACCCGCAATCTTGTATAGTTTCAGTTTGCTAAATTTATATATTATTTTAATATTTTGAGCATTATTTTTTTATTATAATATTTTCTACAACTTTAATAAATTACACATAATATTTAAATACATATTTTATTGAACACATTTTTAAATTAAATTTTACATTGCCATCTATGTCACATCACGGAAAACAAAATGTGTTTTCTTTCCCTTAAAATTTTCTTTCAAGGCTCTATTTTCTAAAATTATTTTAACTTTAAACATAGATGTCGGTATAAACCTCTGTTACCTACATCTATATCACTTTTAAAAAATCAGGTCGTATCTTTTCAGCACTTATAACAAATCTTGTATTCAGTGATTTACTATACAAAAGTTTTAACAGATGTCACTAATAGAAAATGAAAAATCACTATTAAATTTTGCTTAAATTTATAACTTTAAATCATTAACAATATTTTTTAATCGCGTTCACGGATTGAAGTTGTTTTGAAGAACTAGATGATCATTGCCTGCCTTTTCATTAAAATACGTCGAAAACATTCAACGTTTTATATATAACATAATTATAAATATCGAACTATTAATAACCACACAAATAAAATAGTACTATATTGTATTTAATGGTGAATAAGTACGAAGACCTTCAAAATCCATTGGCTAAATAGTATAACGTACAGGGTCGGCTGTGGACTTTTTGTTTACCTCAGTAAACTATATTCTTTAGCTATTTGTTTCATCTTGGTATCGCACACTAAAGTTTTTGCCGATTGAATTGTTCGATATTACATCGACTCAAATGATTTTTTTATTATATACTCACAAATACAATTTACCATAATTTTTTGGAAGGGACAAAGCATACCTGTAGTTTATGTAATGGAAATAATTTGCAGTAAAAGATGCATATAAAGACGCTTATTCGAGATAGTAAAAACTAAATTCGGCTGTTTTGCTGATACTAGTTTAACTAGGAACTATTATATGTTTTACAGTATTTTTCTAGTATTTTTATCATCATTGGCGCATACCAAATTTCGGCGCACCGTGCAATCATTTGGGTTTCTTTTTTTGAAGAGCTGACACTGACAGTTTATAAGCAAGTTGTGAGCTTAACATGACTTTGCGAAAATCACTTAGATGCAAACAAAAGCTTCGAAGTCTTCACTTATATATCGAAAGCCTGATAAGAATATATACTATGTCTAGTTGGTATTTTGAATGTCATTTTCAGAGAGTCTCAAATCAAGATAGAATAATCGAAATTGGAATGTTTTCTTATATCTCTTTTTTTTTTTTCTGCCAAATCCGCTCCTTCTGCGGAGAATATGGCCACCACGTGACGCCTCTAGCCTAGATTCTTTGTCACCCACCAGTTGCTTCGTATTCGTATTCGTATGCTATCGATCGGAAGGAGAGACAACCAAGAACTAGGCTCTCTGAGAGCATCCGTAGCACAAGTCCCAGCCAGTTCTATCACTATTACATGTCTTTTAGCATGACAGGTGGCTGTCTCGTCCACTGTCTTATCTCCGAGCTCCTTACGAAGTCAGTCCATTCTCCCCCCAGTATCCAGCGTGAGAATCTGTTCTCAAAGCTCAATATACGGTTCTTCTGAGCTCTAGTCAGGTGCCAATATTTGGTACCGTAAATCAGCACCGGCAGAAAGCATGTGCCAAACAATTTACCCTTATTACAAGTGTTCTTATATTATTTCTTATAAGTTTGATTTTTAAATAATCTAATATTTTAACACACACAGTAAAATCTCTTGGAATCATGTTGAAATATTAAGACAGGATAGTCAAAAACTATCAGCATAATATTGATTTCAAAAGGAGATTTTTTGGGCAACTAAAACGTGCCAGCCTTCCGGGTTTCGCCATGCGAATAGCTTTCGGCATTTAAAAGGTTAAGCAATCAAAAATATCTACTGTATTTAATTCTTGATATTTCCATATGTATTTTTCAGTAAGAATATCTTTACTAGAAAAAATACTTGACTCATTGAATAAATATTTTTTTCGTATGGCCACATCAACGATTTTTTAACAGCGTATTAATACAACCATTCCTCGAAATTGAAAATACTCATTGTATGCCTTGGCTTTGCTTGGTACAAATTAACAGTTATTCTTCATTCTAATTTATTTTACTCAAGCTAGAATTACATATTTATTTCAATCCGTTGTTGCGTATTTTTTTTAAATCACTCATCAATCATCAATGATAATGATAGACGCTTAAAATACAACAGTTGACTTAAAAATGATAGCCAAAGTGACATGTAAAAATTTAACGTTGCTACTGTTTATTGCTTGGAAAATATTTTAGTGACAGACAGACACATATGTTTTCTCTGTTTTAAAGTAGAGATACATTATAGTTTAGTTTATATAAGTACTTTATATATCATCGATACTTTTTGTATTCTGATCAAATTTTAAGCTTTTCTTGGTTCAACTTTGATTATATTTTTTTGTTGTAAGCTTCGTTTTTATTAAAATTAAAACACGTATTTCAAACACCACAAATGTGATTGTTAACAGTTTATTTTTGATAAAATGAACGTAAAATACAATTGAAAATATATTTTGCTTTGCGAAAATTTTTATTTTATTTGTTCTTAAAGGAAAAACAAAATAATGCTCCTTATTGTGAAACCTTTTAAGGCTAAATAAATGATTTTCATTGGACCAAAAGGATTTTAATATTTATACTATAGAAAATTTGCCTAAAAACATCTGTTTCAGATACACTAAATGTCGTTTTGCAGCACGAAAGAACGATTTCTTTCTTTTTAACGTGAATTTTGTCTTCGTGTATATTTAAAAAGATTTTTATTATGCTGTCGGAAGGATTTTTTTGTTTGTTTTTCATTTCCATTTCTCCATTAGAGTCTCTATTTAAATTCATATCATTTCAGGCAACGCTTACAACTACTTAATATTCTTTTTCTTCTCTGAAATAATTTAATTTCAAGGAACTTAACGAATAAATAAAATTATTTAATTTCAATATTTTTTTTTTAGTTTTCTTTAAAAGTTAGTTTTCTTCGCTTGAAAACCTTGATTACACATAATTTCTTTGCCCTCTACTACCCTCCACGTCTTTCTATTCGTTATGCTGGCGTAACCGTAATGCTGGCGTATCCGTGACGTAACGAACATGAGGTGCTCTCAATAAGTGCCAGAAGTGTCCCACGAGCAGTTTCCCAAGATCTTAGTTGGCGTACACTAGAATGTGCATGATTTCTATTCTAACTAATTATACCGTTAGTTCGAAAAAATTGCTTCTTTCAAATATGCGATAAGAAAAAGGACCACATCAATTTTATTATTTTTGCCTAAATAACTTATTAACTAATGACAGATTGAACGAATAAAACATTAAGCTTAGTATTCGTTCATTTTAAAGTTATGTCTAATTAATATTTTGACTTTGGCCCAAAATCATTAACTTTGTTATGTGTGGGTTACATCCTTTTTTTTGCATAGTCGATATGCCATTACAGCAAGTTATGCATATGACGACGTAACAAACAAGGATAAAGCACATTCCAATGTGCCATAAGTGTCAGAGAACCACGTTCACAAGATCTTGGTTGATGTACACTAGACCAGTGCTTCCAAAACTTGTACATGCCACGGCCTAAATTGAATAAAAAATAATCCACGACCCCCGAAAAATATTTAATTATTATTTTTATTATACCATATTCGATTCCAAAGTAGACCATATGGATCTAAATAGTGTGAAAATATATACTCAGAATGTGAAGTATATGGATTTTCGCAATGTGAAGACGTCTTGACAGGTTATTTTTCATTAAAATTTTTGTCGGGAAATTGCTCAACCCAATAGACACCCAGTCCTGCATTTTTGTTTTATTAAAAATTTGAATCATATAGGAGTTGAGACCACATTTCTTGGATTGCTACACGCGCACGCTAACCTGCACGTTACCGGGGAGACAATTGTTATATGTAGGTGTCCAAAAATATAAAAAAAATTAATGAGTTAAATTCAGCGAGCGAAAAAAAATTGAAAATTTTGAGAAGAAAGAAGATTTTCATAAAATCAAAAGAGTCTCAAGAGATAAATTTTCGACTTTAACCTCATACCTAAGTAAACCAATACTAAAGACAAGCTTCTATTTTTACATTGCCATTCATCTTAATTCCAGCTTCCTCTTTTCAGTGCTAGAAATGCATTCAAATATGTTGTTTAACGTGACTAATTGCATACATCTCAATTGTATATATGAACATCCTTACAAAATTCTTGTATAGAATTCTCATACAATATTCCGCAAACTCGAATAACCTTTTCAGTGGATTTGTATACTGGAAAGTGTGCCATTCTATCTGAATGGATTCATCGTAAACAACTTAAGTAGTATGTTTCATATAAAATAAAAACAATGGCTTAAACCAGTGATTCACAACTGGGGAACAAACACCTTGAAGGGAGGCACAAATCAAAAAATATTTAAGGGTAGGCATACCAAACTTTAAGGGGGACGCAGAAAACAAAAGCCATGTAACGTACGAAAGTTGAAATTACGAACAAAAAAATGTGTGTGAATGTACGAAAGTAGAAATCTCAAGATAGGGTGTGACTTAAAAATATGCAGAAGAGGCAGAAAAAAAATAACTCAAAATGGGCCACAGCCCAAAAAGGTCAAGAGCCGGTGGCCTAAAGTATAAAGTATAAAAGTCCACTTTTAGCTGAAAATTACTTAACACAGTTAAATCCCGATATAACGGAATTCATACGTAACGGGAAAAATATCCGTTATGAAGTGCAATCTTCGGAAAATGGTTAGATTTTTTTTTGTTGGCCAAGGTGCAGACATATACAGTATTTAAAAGAGGTAGGTGTGAATAATGCTGGAGAAGAAGAGTGGTTAAAAGTAGAACTAACACATTTTAATTACATCTTGAAAGCTTTCTTGAATCAGCTGTTTTTGCCTGCAAAATTCAGCTATGGAAATGCTGAAAAAAAAATGCTACCAAATATTTTGCGTTAGGCCTGAACAGTGCACTAGATACAATATTAATACGACTAAATATAAAAGCGTGTGCTGGAAAAATTGTATAGCAAAAGCTATGCAGAATCTGATGTCTATTAATCGTATTTTTTTCGGAATCAAAAGATGAAGTTATTGTTTTGAAAAGTTTTATGATATTTTCGTATTTTTAAACAGTTGATTATAAAAGAACAACATAATTTGAACACGCAAGTGCACACAAAGCTCGATTTTTTCTGGAATCTAATAATAATAAAAATGCATTCAGAAAACTGATTTTCATAAAATGTACTTTGGAATTTAACGCACATCCTATACCAATGCAACCTTTGGGATTTGTTATAATTTAACCTTAATATTTAATGGCAGTGATCAAAACTGTCTACTCTGATTTTGTTGCAAAGAAAATCGCAGAAAATTTAAAAGCTCATTTTACGACTTCATAATAAATTCATAGTTTTTTACAGTTAAAAGTTTTAACTACATTGTACTGTCAATTACTCGACATTGTACTGCATTTATTCAGTTTGAGGATTATTTGTGGTAAGTTTTTAAAATATATTTATTGTAAATAATTGAATTATTTGATTTTTAAATACGAATTTTAAAGACAAAAATAACTTTATTTAATTTGCATCTTTGCAAAAGTATGTTAACAGTACTTATGATAAAAAAGCTTTATAATGAAGGACAAATTTGCTGCCGTGAGAGTTAAAAAGACTAAAACTAAGAAGGAAAATTTTAGTACATTAATTTGGATCGGCCAAATTACAACAAGCGTCAATAGGCCATGACTAACGACAAACAATATTTCTCCGGTAATGTTAAATTATCCATATTTCATATATTTACTATAGTTTGAATTATCTATGTCTTTTGATTATCCGGACCCTTTTATTTCAACATTAATACGGATAACCGAGAACACACTATATCTATAAAATACTTTCTTAAATTTGCAAAGCAAATTTTTTCGTTTAACTAAATGTTAATTATTCCATGAATTAAAATTAATATTTTATCATTTATCTTATGTTATCTTTTAATTATAAATACATTATTTTATATCAAATATTCTAGTAGCTTGTTATATAATAGATACAGAATCTAGCAAGGCTCCCTAAATCAAATGATAATAATGGTTTCCTTGTAGGCCGACGCGTAATTTTCATAGGGTAAAATTTAATTAAAGATCAACTGAAAACGGACACTCACACATATCGCATTTGAGAATGTTCATGTATTTATAATTCTGTTGGAGGAAATTATTAATGGTATATTTTTTTAGGAGATATATTCTTCAAGTTGATCTTAATATGTATTATCCGTGAGATACGCAAGGGAAATTCGTTAATTGATACGTATATAAGTATAAATGATAAGTAAATTACTTGTTAATTTTATTCACTCACAATTTAGTAATATTTTTTTAAGCATATCCGCTTTAAAAGTAAAGTATATAGATCTCAGTAATATAAAGATTATTGTTCATGATATCAGACAATTGCTCAAGTCCACTGGGTTGTCCAGCTTTGCATCTTTCGGATTTTCAAAAATTTGTCAGATATGGGAATCGAACCCACATTCTCCGTGTGCTAGCCGCGCTCGCTAACATATACGCTACCGATAATACTTAAAAATCTGTAATCTACTATAAAACAAAAAATGGAAGTGTGTCTCACCAAAATTTCTTCCAAATAGTAAAAAGAAACATTATATTTGCATATCATCGCTCGAAGCCACTTCCCTCCAATGTGCCAAAACCATATTGACTCTGGAAAGGAAAAAGGAGGCAATGTTTATAATTTAAAACAAATTCTAGCACAAGAATATAAGCTGAAAATGCCGAATTATTGTCTAGGCTTAGCTTTTATGCAAAAATGAAAAAATGTTTTTTATTTCTTTGAATTTGTTATATGTGGGTTATGTCTTTTTTTGTTTCCACAATTGATATGTATGAGATAAAAAATATGAAAAAATATTGTATTTTTTTAATCTAATCTAGTTAATAGTTATTCGTCGTTCAACAGCGTCGGTCTCACCGGTAGCGTAGAAGTTAGCGTGCGTGCCTAGTAATCCGAGAAATGCGGGAAATCTCTCGGATTTTTCACAATCCAAAAATGCAGGGTTGAATGCTCATTGGGTGAAGTAGTTATCTGACAAACAATTCTCGTGAAAGAATAATCTGTCAAGACATCTTCATATTCAGAAGATTAATATATTCCACTTTCGGAGTGTATATCTTCACACTGTGTAGATATATATGCTCCACTTTGGGAGCGAATATGGTATAAAAAGTAAAGAAAGAAATAATTATTAAGTAAAGTTATCAAGTATCTTATCTGTTATATTGTTTGCTTACGTAATGTACAATATATGTAAGCTTAAAGATTATACACGAGGATTCGAAACCACGTGAAAATTTATTGGAACACGTGATTTAAAAGGTTTCCATTAAAAAAGATATAGTAAACCTTTTTACGATAACGAGCTAAAAAATATTCCATACATTGATAATTTCTTATATCCAAATAGATTCCGATCCTTCACTAAAGTAACTAATACTCACTAATGCGCAATTTAACGCCATCTAACCTGCATCCTGTCACTGTGCCGAATACATTCAATATATGGTATATTGCGGCCTTCCAGGATACTGAAGACCATTCGACCTAAAGAATAGTCAGGCCATAGTCAGACTCTCTAAAGGCATCTGCAATTTGTGGCTAAGCCAGTTCCAGTGTCGCAGTTACACTCGGTCAGTGATTATATCCTGCATGGCCCGTTCTCTCATGTCCTTGTGTCGAATGAGGTCATACCACCGCATCACCAGAATGCGCCATAAAGACCTGTTCTCAAAGCTTAGAATACGGTTGCTTTGGGCCTTTGTTGTGTGTCACATTGTGCAACCGTAGAGCAGCTGTAACAGAATGCATGCATTGAACAAGTAGTATTTTGTTTTTACCCTGTAAAGCTTGGAGTCCCAAACAGTTGAATATATTGTAGATGAACTTAGAAAAGTTGTTACAGTTTCAATCATTTAGGGATGAAAATAACTTCTATAGTAAATTATCACCAAAAAAACTACAGTAAATGGGAATATTTTTGGCTAACAGTAATACTGAATGAATAAATATTATTTGATAGTATAATGTCAAATATATCGTGAAACTAATAAATATATGATGTGAAAATTAAGTATAATTGAATGGAACCTATGTATCATTTTTATGTAAGCTCGTTAACTTTTTTCATACAGTGTTCTTTAAAATATACTCCCGTCTAAAAAGAATCGAATGTTTTAAATACTTATACGTGTGGGAGATGTTATCATCGTTGGAGTCACCAGTATGTGGGAATGTTATTACGTCGAAGTCGCCAATGTGGGATGTGTAGACTGGAGGTTGACGGGGTCCAATGAAACACTCTCACTATATTTTATATATCGTTATATTATCGTTGACA
>JAGVSQ010013491.1:0-11078 GCA_022683975.1 Rhyacophila evoluta
AATGTTTAAAGTTAGGAGATTGACAGAACGGCTAGCTAATTAATAACATTTTGTTTTTAATTTTTACTAGTAGGAATTACCCAACCTAAAAAGTGTTTTGGTAAAATTTCCAGGCTTGCGAAGTGTATCTCAATGAATAGTAGAAATAAATACGGACAATTCAAAGCGTTAGTTGAGTTTTTGTTGGATGTTCAGGTCTATTATTGTATTCTTTCTCGCCATTTTCGCTATAAAGAGTGGAGCGTATGGATATACACGGTATAAACATTTACTTTGACAGATTATATGCAACTATGCTTGCCCAGATCCTGATTATCCTCTGACTAATAATGGACAGAACATCGAGAGTGTTGACAGTTTTAGATAACTAACGGTACACATTATGGGAGATGGCACTTTGCAAAATGACCTCGATATTTGAATAGAAATAGCTGAAGCAACTTTCAATTCCATGCGAAATTTTTGGGACGTAAGGTAAACGTTTAATGCATGCATTCTGTCAGTGCTGGTCTACATTTGTGGAATGTGGCACCCAATAAAGACCCAAAGCAATCGTATTATAAGCTTTGAGAATAGATGCCAGCGACGGATTCTGAGATATGGTAGTATGACTTCGTTCGAAACGAGGAGATAAGAGAACGAACCATGCAGCCAAATCACTGAAGCTTGGGGGTCAGCGAGCATAACGGACAGCTTTGCAGTTCCCTAGTAAATATAAAATAATGATGGAAATAGTATAAATAAAAAAGACTTATTGTTATGGCAAATAAACAATTCTTAAAATGGCGATTTAATAATTTATTATTAAAACATTGAAGTGTTTCTTTAAACTAGTCACGGACTCACTATCAAATATGGAGATAATAATATACAATCTATAAAGTAATGTGAATTGTTATTTGTCTGAGAGCAACCACTTAGTAATTTTATTGTAACTATTAAGTTTATTTTTATCAGGAAGTGTATATTTGATTTAGTAATAAGCATTTCCATTTTTTATTATAAATATTTTATAATTTTATTGTTATTTAATTGAATTTTTACTAAATCCTTTTTGGATTATGTTATAAAGAAATATATGAAGTAATCGCCTTTTAGGTGATTTGCACTTTTAAAATACGTTTTAATATTTCAAATTATTTATTTGTTGTGTTTTGAATATTATAAACAGGGCCGGCTGGAGGATTTGTGACACCTCGGATGAAATTTATTAGTGGGACTCCAAAACATTTAAAATATATACTGTGTTAAAAGTGTAGCATATAGTTCAAATCTATCTGAATATGTCTACCCTACAGATAAAGTAAATGCGTTTCTACAATGTAGTGTTTTTATCAGAGTTGTAGTGATTTTTAAAAAAACAATTGTTGGTCGATTAAAAGCGATATTTTAGAAAAAATGTGTAGCAAAACAGGCCATATTTTATTGAATCATAATTGTATGTAGTTAAGCAGAAGACGTCCAAGCCACAATTTGAAATTTTATTGAATATAATGCTTCAAAAACATAAATACTTTAATATGACAAAGACACCCAATCAGAAATATACACTCAGAAGAAGTAATCGCAGTTCTTTTTAAGCTGCATATTAACAATTTACAAAAAATAATATCTACAATATGTCCATGAGGTTGAAACGTTTTCGGCTTTGAAGTTTAAATATAAGGTTACTTAATTACAATTTTTTTAACAAACCTATTCTAAATTATAATAATTATCATAATGCCACTTTCGAACATGTTTCAATAAATAGACGTATATACTGTTATATTGTATTATATCGATATATTGTTTTAATTTACTAAATATAACCAATTCCAAGGTTTTATGGGCAAAGACTAATATAATATTAATAAAAATCCAAGCACAAAACGAACAAAATTTTAATTAGCACCCACAAAACATTCAATAACTTTTAGAGTGGTAAGTTGTTTAATAATCTAGTAACCAAGAAAGATGTAGTATACGCCATGTAAGTATTTAAATTTCATATTACAGTCTTAATAATATAAAATTCATACTTAATATTAATTTGTTTCCTTAAAATTTCAATCGTATTTTTCTCTCGCTTGTTACTATGTGGCTTGGGCGTCTTCTGCTTAATTACATACAATTTATAAATTATAAACGTTAAATATACACGTATAATTATTTTATTAATATAATAAATCTATTTTGCATATTTTTCTAAATTCTAAAGTCCAAAGTTACTCTGGACATGCGGACTTGTAGCATAATATTAGTGTTATATTTATAATTGTTACACAACAATAAAATAATTATAATAACATACAAAAAAATATGATGTGTGGATTCAATTATTTTTTCAGCTCTACGACGCTGAAAATTATCGTTATTGGCGTTTCTCAAAATTATCTCGAACCACTATGTATCGTTTTTTAGTATTAAAAGGGTTAAATTAATTGTTTTATTTAAGCCCCTGTAGTTAAGATATTCTCAGATGCCTGTTTTATGCAGACTGTAAAAAGTAAAAAATAGACGTAATCCTCATTTTTTTTTTCAATAATTACTAGTATAAAACTTAATATACATTCTGCCAATACGATGTAAGCTGTAAATTACGAATTAATATCGACTGTAGAAAGGGAAAAGGATGTAATCAATTTTACAGGAGAAACAAAAAACGTTTATTTAGTGATTTTGGACCAAAGTGAAAACATTACAGTAATGAATACTAAAACTATTGTTTTAATTACTCAATATTATATTAATTCAATAAGTTATTTAAGAAAAACCAATAAAATTGATTAGGTGAAAGTTCTTTTTCCTGGTTGCAATTTTTACAGGCTATCCTTTTTAAATCTTGAAAGCTAAATTTAGACACTATTTCCATATGTTAAATTTACATCCTTTTAATAGAGCGTACGTAAAATAGTTCGCTCCCAACGTGGAGCATATAGATCTACACAGTGTGAAAATATCCAGCCCGAAAGAGGAGTGGTAAGGTGCTCATATAAAAATGGTAGATAGGTTCTATCCAACCATACCTAACCTAACCAAAGCTAACCTAACTAATAATACATTAAATTAAACTAATCAGTTTATGAATCTTCGCAGTGTGAAGACGTCTTGACAGATAATGTCACACGAGAAATTTTTATCAGACAATTGCTCAACCCGACGGGCATCCAGTCCTGCATTTTGAGATTTTTAAAATCCGACAGTTGAGTAATCGAATCTGCATTCTCCGGACTGCTGCGCTAACAACTACGCTAACGGGGAGACAATTATGATTATCGAGTAAAAAGCTATTTTGAAAAATTGTGGGTTACGCCCCTATTCCTTTCCAAAGCCGATATCTAAAGTTAACTTTTAATTTTGAAAAAAGGAGGCCATGTAAATTTTGCGACCAGGTAAAGCACTAGTACCACTTAAATTTATTGGTTTATCTTTAATAACTTCTTAATTTAATATCAGATTATGTAAATACAACACATTTAATATTTTAACTTTGACCCAAATCATTAAATAAACATTTTTTGTTCTTGTGTAAAAAAACTATGTGGGCTACGTCCCTTTTTCCTTTCTACAGTCAATATGTAATATAAGCACCTATCTGGCGTTTCTTTGGCTTGACGGTCAAACGTACCATGTTCTCAGATTGTTAGAAGACATCCTACAATCAATGGACGACCTTAGAAACCAAGGCGAGACGTAATCCACGATTTAATATTTATTTACATCAGAAAATAGCATCAATTAAGAAAAACAACACCATTTTCATTATGGCTAAACACAGAATAATGTACTCAGCCTTGAGTGGTTTATATTTTGTTTTTATAGAGATAATTTTCTTTCTATCTTGTGCGAAGAAGGTCGCTTATATTATATAATAATTTTTATTAGAATAGAAGTGGGCTGGACACACTGCTCTATTTTTATTATAATAAATTATTCTTAACACGATAACAAATTATTTTTTTGTCATACTTTAGTGTCAACTCTGAGCGTAAAGCATATTCATATACACCAGTCATTCTTAAAATCGTATGTATTGAGTCCTAAAGGTCAATTGTGATCTACGAGGGATCCATATCAGTGAAAAAAATGGGGCTCCATGAGAGTGATTCCCATTTAGGCAGGCCTTCACCAAAATTTCGGCTTTCCGTAAATGTAATAATCCATCTAACACTGATAGTAACTATCAAGGTACTTTCGTAATACATTTGTAAGTATTCGCGAGAAAGTTTTTGGAAGCTTTTCCACCTTCATACTTCATGGAAAGAGGCTTCAGCGCGGTTGCCAATATCCTTACAACAAAAGGAAATAAAATGGAAATCAGTTCATGAGGAAATTTAAAGATAAGCCTGACTAAACTGGAGCCAAGTGTTGAAATTTTGTTTTGAAATCATCACGCTCATTCCACGCGTTGATTTTTTGTGCATTTATTTTTATCTAAACTTCTGGTCTATTTCTGCTTGGTTATCTCCATGCGCCATTTAATATTAGGAAAAAAACATGTATGTGTGCCTGCCTTTAGTCGACGCGTCCCACCTACCCTGCCAGGCTTTTATCGCACTTTGGCCTTGTTAAACAGCTAACATTTCCTTGTGGCTGTCCTGAACAGGATTCTAATCACATTCTGTGGGAATGTCCAAGTATGTGTACGAAATGGGGAGAGTTACTCAAATCGGTCCAACGAGCTGTTATTCTGATAGTTCCGACTTGGTTACCCCAAGGGCGAATTTCATTGCTTCAAACGGCGAGCGTGATGATTTTCACATAAATTGCTTGACCAAATAGTCTCCATTTTTTCAATTAGCTTATCATTTTATTCCTTTTAACTTCAGCTCACTTGAGTCCATAGCAACCCAAGTCTTGGGTAATTTATATTTACTCCCGGGACATTCTCGTCGAATAAAGTAGATCGCTTCTCGATATCAGAGCTCCGGAATATGCTTGATTAAGACCAAGTGTAACGAGGCGCAAGGAGGCGCAACAATTTTACTTGTTCTGAATATGTAGCTACACCACTGATTACCATACTATTTGTATCTATCAAATGTAAACCGATTTTTAAGGTATTTTTATTGTGGATAACTGTATATTTATTACACTTTTAGATACACGTGCCGTTGGTTTGCAAGAAGTTATCATTGTGGTAAAATTCAAAAAACATTAGTTAGGTTTGACAGATTAATTTACACGAGAATTGTTTTTCAGACCATTGCTCAACCCAATGGGCTTCCAGTCCTGCATTTTTAACAGCTTAGCGAATCGAACCGCCATTCTCCGGGCTGTTAGGCGCGTACGCTACCAACTACGCTATCGGGGACTCAATTTACTAGTGGATAATAACAACATAATAATAAACGCAGACTGTATTTTAATGTACGATTAATGTTTGCCTGTATTTGAAATAAAATCATTGAAATAACCGTTAATGCTGAATTATTCCATAAAATCTAACCTTGATAAGACAATGTGAGCAGAAATATAACAAAATCAGACATGTTTTTACCTGTTTTTTGTTGCAATTTGCTTTTTGGTTTCATATTTGAATTGCTAATGAGTGGGCCATCTGTGAACCAACGCCTCGATTCCAATGTCATTTTTGTATAATGTTTACAAAATCATAGCATTTCCTATTTCAGATGTGCTCACAAAATAATGCGCGTTAATATTATCTTTCATTACTTACCCGTCAAACAGCACAACCTTTATACGTCAAAGCCTTATTCTTTATACAACAAACATCCGTCCCCTTCTGAACTCAAATGCTTCATCACAGCGTTCTCCAACATTTTTACGTAATACATATTTTGCATACACGCAAGAATAAAAATGACCACTTCTGAAGTAGTTTGTTAACAGATAAACACAACAAACAAATAACGGTCTTATTGTGAATACAAACAAAAATATAACACAAAACTGGCAAGTAAATTAATAACTTATGTAAAGAAAATAACTTCTCATATTTCAGAAGGAAATATTATATTTATATATATGTCAAGTTCGCTTCCAACATGGTGCATATGGATCTACACAGTGTGAAGATATCCACTCCGAGAGAGAAGTATATAGATCTCCGCAATATGAAGACGTCTTGACATATTATTTTTACGAGAATTGTTTGTCAGACTCTTTCTTAAGTTTTTATAATATTGGCTTTATTATGTGTTCTTTTTTATGTATACTATGTTCGCTCTCAACGTGGAGCATATGGATCTACACAGTGCGAAGATATCCACTCCGAAAGAGAAATATATGGATCTCCGCAATGTGAACACGTCTTGACAGATTATTTTCACGAGAATTGTTTGTCAGACAATTACTCAAGCCAGTGGGTATCCAGTACTGCATCTTCGTATTTGTAAAATCCGTCAGATGGGGATTCGAACCCGCATTCCCCGGATCGCTAGGTGCGCATGCTACCAACTACGCATCTGGAGAGAAATATTTAGTTTTAAAAAATAGTGTGAAATCTCCTGTTGCATATTCTCTAGAGTAGTTGATAACCGTGGCTTCAGCGGGACCGTGTGTTAGAATATTTTAGTATGACACAAGTAATGCCGCCCTTTTCGCGCCTTGAAATAACGTCCGTCTGGTTTATTGCTTTTTATAATTCGCAGGCTAAATAAAATTCTCCATTTTCGCGAATTCGCATTTTAGATGGTGGTACCCTCACATAGTTCGTACGTTAGGAGCATTTGTACTGATTTCGCTAATTTTGCCGCCCCTTACATGATGCCGCCTGAAGCTAACGCGTCTTTGGCTCATAGCATGCCACGCCCCTGGGCTTCAGTGTTGTTTCGGAAGACCAAGCGCAGCATTTTCATCCAATTGATTTATGAGCTTCGTTTTTATCACTGATATGGCCAAAAAAAGTATTGTCACATGAATAAATAAGTCAAAAATACGGATAATAATTCGATGGCTTCTTAACTTTGGCATAAATATTCTTCTTCCATTTATCATTTACATATTCTAAGAACTGACACACAACATAAACACTAAACTTGTAGTTCATTTATCTTTAAGTATCCTTTTAATTTTTGGCATATGCATTTTAAAATGGGTGAAAAACATTCGCGAACCATTAGGAGTTTCCGCAAACCAGTGCTCGTCCATGGACCATTTATTCATCCAGAACTTTATGGTGTTTCGATATCAAAAAATCTGAACATTCCTATTCTTATGTATGGTCCATCAAAGACATGCATTATTTTATTTGTCCCACTAAATGATTTCCAGTATGCTGCACGTTTAGAGCGAACATGGTAAAAAAAAAACACAACTGGACCACTTTAATCTGGAAAACAGGAAACTAGATGAAGGAAGCTACTATGCATTTGTGGAGACGTGATTGTGGTGTATCTAAAAAAAATGGAAGACATTTTGAACAGATAGGGATTATTCAATAACTAACATCTCTATTGAACAATAACATCCTATAGGACAGCTGGGACATGTCTGGATTTGGGAAGATTCTTATAAAGAACAAAAAAGACAAGGCTTCCGTAGATTATAAATACTCGTCCTGAATGTTAAGGAATCGTGATGAGATTGCAGAAATTATAATGGGAGATGGTTTTAAATAAGTTTTGCATGTTTCAGTTTATTATCACATTTATGAAGAAAAGAAAGGCGCCTCAGATGTGGTTCGGCATCTTATCTGAACGGGCCGCCATTTTTCGTCGGTCGCGGTGTTGTGGCGCGGCCTGCTTCCCGCCGGAAATGGCAGACATTCCAAGACGCGATTTTATTTCCGGAAGTGGCCGCCGCCATTACGGAAACACTTTTCTGAGATAAAAATATATGTCGTTACTAACTTGTTAAAAGATAGAGATGTTCCGCTCTGATTTCAGAGTTTTAAGAAAGATAAATAAATGCGGTTTTAAAATTAGTTACCATACTGGTTTTTAAATTACTTAGTGGCTTACAATTATTTTTAAAGATTGTTAAAAATGTATCCAAAGCTGATCGTTACATCAATAGTCCATTTCTGAACTTATATTTTCCCTGATGATTCTAGTGTACGTATATGCAAACCGATGACAATACGAAGGGCAATGGTAGTCTTCAATGAGATTTGTTCCGCTTTCGAGATCTTCCACTTGAGTGTGAGTGAACTTAGATGGACTTCGCTATGTATAATTAAATATTTCTGGAAAAGGATCTATCTTACTTTCTCGGTAGACTGTTCCAGTAGAGTAATTCTTTTCTTTCTCAAATTCGGCCATTACTTTAATTCTACTATTACTATTGGCTTTTATACTTTCACTGCCGTCCAACACCTGTCCCGTATCTAGAACCGTTTCGCGGGCGTATACCGTGGCGTGACGAATGTGAAACGCTCTTCAAAGTGCCAGAAGTGTCACAGGAGCAGTATCCTAAAACCTCGGTCGGCTTATATTATAAAGTAATTTCAAGAAAATTATTTGTGTGTGTCCTCGGTAGCTGAGAGGTTGTCGTGGTTATGTTATTTGGATGGACACACACGCGTGTGTCGTTCCCATCGAAAGAGTTAAAAGAGGTCACACACAAAGAAAACAAATTCTTAATCTAGTACGCGTAAATCTAATATAAATAATATTACAAAAACATATTAAATAAACAATGTGTGCTGAAGATAACACGTTTATTCAAATATTTACACACACTGTAAGCAGAGAGCACAATATGATTTATCGTATTACAAATATGAATCATCCAACCATGTTATAACTAATAGTAAAAAATAAGCACTACAATAAATTGTATATTATGTGGGCGCCCAAATATAAAAAAGACACGTATTTATTTAATATAATGTATCGCATTTGGAATTGAATGGAAATCCTCAGTGTTATTTCGAATTAGCTTTTTTAACAATCACTACCTTTAGAACTTAATACACGTGTTAATATAATATATACACGTGCAAATAGTGTAAGTTGCTAATCTTAAATTAGTATCTAAATTAAGCTGTAAAGTTTTAAAAAGGGATGACCTACCAAATTTTCTTCCACCATATCAATTTTATTGTGTTTTCCTAAATAATTTATTAGATTAATATCAGATTAGGTTAATACAACACCAGGTATTCATCTACATCGAGTGTGGAAAGAAACAATGACGTAAGCCCCACACGAGAAATTTTATAAGAGGCACAAATAACGTTTATTTGATGATTTTGAGCCAAAGTCAAAACATTATATAGAATCAACCATAAAGTGTCTGAAGACTAAAACTGGTATTTTATTTACTCAATACAATATTAATTTAATAAAATATTTAAGAAAAACCAATAAAATTGATTATGTGGAAGCCCCTTTTCCAGGTAATAAATTTCACAGGCCATCCTTTTTTCAAACTTAAAAGCTAAATTTAGACACCATTTCGGCATTTACAGCTAACATCCTTTTGATGGAACGTGTAATAAGTTGTTAGATTATCGAATAAAAGCTATTTTGAAAAATTGAGGGTTACGTCATTTTTCGTTTCCACAGTCAATATCCATCTATCCAACATTAGTATTAACTTTGTGTATTTAATTTCACCAGGTCTATTTAATATTTTGACGTCGGCTCAAAATTATTAAATATACTTTTTTGTGCCTCCTGTTAAATTTGTTCCGTTTGGGTTATTTTTCCTTTCCACAGTCGATATCATAAAATAGACATTATTTGATTTAAAAAAGTTTTCCAACATTAGGAGTTATATCGACTACGGAAAGAAAAAATGACATAATGCACAGATTTTTTTAAAATAACTACTTTTCGATTAAAACAATGTATACAGCTTAATACGCGTTCTATCAAAAGGATTTATGCTGCAAATGCCGAATTAGTATCTAAGGTTAGGTTTAAAATTTGCGAACAGGAAAAGAAAATTCTACCACATCGATTGTATTAGTTTTTCTTAAATAACGTAAGAAATTAATATCATATTAAATGTTAGGTGTTAAATGTTAGTCTCCGTGTACTTCAAGGTTGTGCCTATTTAAAAATCATTAAATAAACGTTTTTTGTTCCTGTTGTAAAAATTGTTAATCTTTCCTTTCCACTGTTAATATTATATTTAGATAAACTAGTAATCGTTTAATAATAATTCATTCATTATGTATCCAGATACGAAGTGAGAATATATTGCAAGTTATGTAAACAAGCTTATTAATTGCAGTTTCCGTTTGAGCATACCTTACAATTCACAGAAATAATGTTATGCAAAGGTGACTCACTTACGGCAAGTGCGGCCCCAAGTATTTGCACACCTGTTACATAGTGGTGGACTTTTGAGTTATTATTTAAAATTTATTATTAATTATGATTATAGCACAAAAATGAGTTAACGTCTAAACACGATTGTATCTATCTAACCTAACCTAATCATTTTAGAAAGAAGAGACGATTGCGAATTACGGAGGATGTAATATATCTGACAGGTGACAGATTGCTAGAGGCGCCATGCGGAAAGAAAAAGAACTATTCAAATGAGTCGAGATTTGCCATTTTTATTTTGAATGTACATTTTCAATAACATAAACACGATAATTTTCTATCTTGTTCATTATACTTACTAAATTATTCAAATATCGAATGTGGAAAGGGAAAAGGACATAACCCACATTGTAAAAAAAATACACGAGGTACAAAAAACGTTTATTTAATGAATTCGAGCCTAAGTCAAAACGTTACATAGCCACAACCTTGAAGTACACGAAGACTAAAACTGATGTTTTATTAACCCAATATGATAATAATTGTAAGTTATTTAAAAAAAACACAATACGATTCATGAGGTGGAAGCCTTTTTTCCTAACCGCTAATTTGACAAGCCATCCTTTTTTCCAAACTTAAAAGCTAAATTTAGACACGAATTAGTCATTTTCTGCTTACATCCTTTTGATAGAAGTGTATTAAGTTGTATATATTCTGATTATCGAATAAAAGCCATTTTGAAAAGTTAAGGGTTAAGCCCTTTTTCCTTTCCACAGTCAATATATTTATTTTACCTAGTGTAAGCTTAAAATGTATACTATTTGCGCATATATCTTCTACTATTTTATTAAACGTTTGAAATTATTTAAAACTGGTAAACTTCCATATGTGAGATCACTGTTAGCGACCCGG
>JAGVSQ010013492.1:0-11078 GCA_022683975.1 Rhyacophila evoluta
TTTTTTCAGTACCTCTACACTATTCTATAAAAACATGTCGCAGCGAATGTGTTAAACAAAAAATATCGATTTAATATAAGGATTCAATCTTCAACTAGCTAGTTCAACTTTCATTATAAAACAAAATTAAAAAATAAACTCAATTTTAAATTTTATTAGATTATGTAACGGAATTTTTGAAAAGTCTGTGGAAATATACTGTGACACCATACTGTTGGTTTTTTCAGAAGATTCCCAGTCAAAAGGAATACTGCCAAAAGAGATTCTGAAGATGAACAAATGAATAATATAGACATAAAGCATCAAGAATCAACAGTTAATGCGCCAATGGACACTGATTATATTGGTGATAATTCGCAGACATTTATTTCAGTTCTGGATCAAAGCTTAGAAAATAGTATTAGTAGTGAAACAGACAGTGAATTCCATAAAGACTACTTTCATACTGAATCAAGTAGTGAAGAAACAGAAGATAAAAACAAAGAAATCTTCTGTCGCTTTTGTCACAAACGTATCATTGCTAAGACTTATATAAATCATGTAACACATCACATGAATGAAAAGATACAATGGCCTTGTGAACAGTGCGGTAAAGGTTTTAGTTTTGAGGTAAATCTCAGTAGACATGTGAAGCAAGTTCACGAGAAGATTCGATATCCATGTGATACGTGTTCAAAAACATTCATTACAAGGTGTGATCTCGTGGAACACAAACATCGGGAGAGGGGCATTCGTCCTTTCATTTGTCATACGTGTGGAAAATCATTTGTTACTAAAGAAAATTACAAGTTTCATAGTAGGCGACACGTTTTGATGAAGTCCAAACCCGAATTCATTTGTCGAATTTGTCAGAAAATATTCCGAAACAAAAGACGGTTTGATCGTCATGGTCTTGTTCATAGTGATGAGAAAAAGTTCTCATGTTCATTGTGCAAGACGAGTGTAAAAACACAGGCTAGTTTAAAATGGCACATGCAGAGAAAGCATTCTAATAAATAGAAAGACACAAAGTACTCTCATAAACCTCGAGCACAAATTGATTTTTAGGCTACATTGCAGTGATGGATATCACACAATTTTGCCATTACTGTTATCCGATAATTAAAATTCTTGTCAACGTTTTTTCTAATGACATCTAGATGCCAATAATAGTAGATGATTACAATTTTTCATCTATCACACTGATTCTTTCCCTCGTTGACCACAAATCAAATCGTTGCGTTATTGAATTAAATAGGGGTCTATATCTTTAAGAGTCAATTTAACAATATTACGCTTAAAATTATTTTTGAATCACAATAGTTTCTGGCATGATTACATGCTACTGTGCATTTCTCCACTACATATATATTTTTTAACTTCTGCGATCTCTGATTGGTTATGGCATTTTAAAAAATATGCTCAATTTATTAACCAGCCAAACTCATGTTTTAATTATTTGGGAATAAAAGAGAGTGTTAGATTATGAAACAACATTCCCAGTCGAATTAACAATAAAGTACTCAGCATTCTATTCCTTTCATGTGGTTGCAATTTTTTTTTGGTAATTATTTTATATACCTATTAAAATGTTTTGAAATTAAAATCAATAAAATACATGCTGCCAAATAGTCATTTAATTGTTTGTACAGAATTCTATCAAAAATAGCATTCCACCGATATTGCGTCATCTATTAAGGGTACCTAAAACGAATTTTGTTTTTAATTTCAAAAAGTACAAATTCAAAACATAGTTATTTTAATCAGCTATTCATCATCTACAATTCTACAATATAATTTTTTCCATGTGATTCAACCCTTTTCCATCTTTCTGGCAACATCCAATGCCCCTTTCTTAAAACTATGCAGGTTTCGAATTCAAATATTGCATCAACCTAAAAAGATAAAAATCTAACAGCACAAGATCTAGGGAGTATGATGGATGAAATGGTCTTTATAACCTGCGCACAGTCTTTTTTTTTCTTAATCAATGTATTTAATTTATTTATTAACAGGAATTTATAAATAACACTGATTTCATATATGTATAATTTTATAAAAATATACTAATTTTATAAAAGATGTTAGTACATATTCGATGATGTTAGTCAAAAGTGCACAAAATGAGATAAAATATAACTTGAGAATAGAAAACAGTTTTGTTGTATGTTCTTACTCCCTACCCTCTCCCCGGACGGCGTGCAGTGAGTTTTGTACAGTTGCACTATTTCGATGCAATCATTCTTTTCTATCGCATTGGGCTGAAAAATCTTTCAAATTATGTCTTCATAAAGTTTATTTGAAGTAATCAAATCATTCCACAGATCCCTATAAATATACTGAGACAGCGTACTGTTGGTTTTTTCAGAATTATACCAGTCGAAATGGATATAACCAAAGCTGAAGTCACACAACATCAACCGATGAACGAACTCATAAAGACTGAACAACGGGAAGAATTTGATATACCGATTGAAAATTATTTCACTGGTGAAGATTTGAAGCCGATCGTTTCATTTTTGAATCTAAATTTACCTAAAAAAGAAGACAGCAGTTGTAGCGATACGGATGGTGAATTTCACTCAGGTTATTTTGACATTCCCTCGTCTAGTGGAGAAGATGACGTCAACCGAATTGAAAAAGATCGTAACAAGGAAGTTTTTTGTCGTTTTTGTGAAAAGGATGTTATCGCTAAGACTTACATAAGTCACATCAATTACCATTTGACACATAAAGAAAAAAACGAATGGACTTGCAAGCAATGCGGAGTAAGCGTCAGTAACCTGGCGAACCTTCAAAGACACGTCAAGCATGTCCATGAGAAATTTCGCTATCAGTGTGATATGTGTTCTAAGTCGTTCACTACAAGGTTTTGTTTGAAGGAACATAAAAATCAGCACATCGGTATTTGTCCCTACGTTTGTCATATCTGCGGTAAATCATTTGTCTCAAGAAATAACTATCATTCACACAATGCACAGCATTTGCCGAAAGACTCTGCACCTGAATTAGTCTGTCCGGTTTGTGAAAAAGTTTTTCAGAACAAAAAGCTGTTTGATCGCCATAGCCTTGTGCATAATGACAAAAGAAATTACTCCTGTCCGCTATGCAAAACTCAAACAAAAACACAAGGCAGTCTCAAGTTGCATATGAAGAAAAAGCATTATAAAAAATAGAAGAAAGAAAATAGGAAAAGGATATGGGTCATGGGTCAAAATTTTGAATACTGTGGAAATCATTATGAAATGGGACAGAAATTTCATTTTAGAAGAATTAATAAGGCCTATTTTTCAAAATAAAATATATAAATATATCATACCATCCCAGATATTGAACAAGAATCTTTTCGTTCTTAGAGGGACATTTTTAACCGAAAATGTGAAAAAACCCTGCCATAATCAAGAATTATGCAACTTAAATGGTGAGCCAAACATTATCAAATTTATTAAAAGTTTGTTTATCCAATGCGCAGGACGCATTGTCTGCAAGGAGAATACAGTTCCATTGAAGAAACTAACCATGACTTCGGTGATTGGAAGGAATGAAAAACTATGCCAATTTAAAAAAAAAAGAATTTGCTTGAAAAGGCCAGAACCCTTCTAGGGTTATAGCACTACTCGACACAAAATAAAATTCATTTTATATAACTAACATCATTCTATTCAAAGTCGAATAAAATCGCTTCTGCTTCCTTCTTTGATACGGTTGCTATATATCGTGTAGCTAATCATTCTCAAAAGTATCCAGTGATGCAATCTTTTACTTATCTTTATTTTCTGTTAAATGGTTAATCATACTTAAGGACTTATTCCCAGATCAAAACATTTTTAGCAAAATTTAATAATAGTTTTTATAAAGGCTATTTTCTGAATATTTCTTTGTTCTGATATAACTTGCCAAACAAATATTGTTTTGTTTGAAACACACAATATTACGCCACGTACTATTCCCAGTTCAAATTACAAATGTATCCACTTTATTCCATGCAAGTAAATGTATCGGCAGAAATATACTGTGACAGAATATTATTGGTTTTTTCAGAAGATTGCCAGTCAAACATAACACAGCCAAAACCGGTTCCAGATGCGTGCGAGAACAACAAACTATTCAAACAGATTTACAAGTTGATCTGATGAAAACGGAATATATCAGTGACAATTCCGGAGCAGACAGTCCAGATTTGCACGAAAATTTAACTGAACAAGATGAAAGCGATAGTAGTAATTCTGACACTGAATTCCACAAGGACTATTTTAAAATCGAAACAGCGAGCGGTGAGGAAGATTCTCCTATTGAAGAAGACCGAAATAAAGAAATAGTGTGTCAATTTTGTCAACGGAACGTCATTGCTAAGACTTACATAAATCACATCAAATATCATCTGCATGATAAATATCAGTGGACTTGTGAGCAATGCGGTAAAGGATTCTCGTTCGAAGTGAACCTCAGTAGGCACATGAAGCAAGTGCATGAGAAGATTCGCTATCCATGTGATCTGTGTTCAAAAACATTTATCACAAATTGTGACCTTAAGGAACACAAAAGTCGGCACATCGGAGCCCGTCCTTTTATTTGCGATACTTGTGGAAAATCATTCGTTTCAAGTAAATGCTATATCTTGCACAGTAGGCGGCACGTTTCCATGAAATCTTTGCCGGAAATTGTTTGTCCGCTGTGTCAAAAAGTGTTCCACCACAAAAAACTATTTGATCGTCATAGTTCTGTTCATATTGATGAGAAAAATTTCTCCTGTTCGTTGTGTAAGAAGAGAGTGAAAACCTTACCCAGTCTTAAGTCACACATGCGAAGAAAACATTCTAATAAAATATAGTAGAATGAAAATCAGTTTTTATGTTTATGAAATAATATTAAATGAAATTGTTTTTATAGACTATCATCATTCAAACCTTTCCATTTACTCTTCAGTTTCCTCCAGTGAACTTCTTATTTTGTTTATCCATCTGACATGATCAAAATAGTTCAATGCATGAAAAACTGTATTATTAACAAATTTTCATGAATGCAAAAGAAGACTTACCAATGAAGACCAAAAAATCTTGTAATTGTAACAGTAATTGTTATCATAATGGGTGGTTAGTTTTGTCAAGCTTGTCTTGATAATGGTGTCACAAGTGAATTAGCTGCCCATAAAATTAATTAGTCTGATGAAATTAAATTAAATTTAAGTATTCATCCATTTTTAAATCAACTTATCCAAGTAATCATGATAAAAAATATATTCAAAACTCAATGATTGCTCATATATATTTTCTTTGATGGCGCCTTATCGTTAATTGAATCTTGCCTTTTACACTTAATTGCAGAAGGTTTTGACATTTAATTATACAGTTCTGTATCAGCTGACATGTTGACAGCAATTACTTGAACTTTAGAGATTCTTATGCTGTATAGCAGTGCTCCGCAATCTTTTATCTTTCACAGCACACATGACACTATTTTCAAAATTTTGCGGTACACCACATGTAAGAATTACCTCCATATCGGCGGCATTTCTCATGTTTTTCTTATAGTGACGAAATGCGTCACGGCATACCCAGTAGTGACACAGTGGTTGCAGAGCACTGCTGTATAGGATACCACCATAACGGAATGGTAGAGAGTTCAATACAAAAGCAACTCATATTTTTAAAATTGTCCCTCCACTTTCATTCTTAAAATTAAAACAGTATGTGCTTCCACTTCCAAATTTTTCTCACAAAAGTGTAATCAATCAGCATATTTTTTTTGACCATTTTTTAGTATAAATCAAAACTTATTTTTCAGTTGCATGTCAGAAAACTTCATTAGTCAAAAATGAAAAATAGTCAGCAAATTTATTGCGATGAATATGTTTGTAATTCATAATTTCAATATTATCTCAAAGTGTTTGAAGTTAGACAACTTATATAAATAAGTCATTGGTCATCGATATGGTTGTATAATATGTATACAAATAATATGCAAATATACCCTTAGTTTACACAAGACTGTCATCAATTTATTTATATAATAATTTCTAATGATTTTTTATTTTACTTTACATAAGAACCACAATCAGCATAGGAAAATAGATTTTTTATCTTGAATTTTTTACTTGTAATACTGTGAATTTTGATAGAAAATTTTCCACTTATAATATAAATCGATAAATTGAGTTTAGAGGCGGAAGTTACGAGGGTTACCATTAAATTAATTTTAATGGTGTGTTATTTTTCTCTAAACTTTATTATAAATCATAGTCATAATGCATCAGAAAATATTGTATGTTACTGATTTTTTCAGGAATTTATTCTGGAAACGGCAACGATCGAATAAAAATTCTACCGATAAGAAATGTCTCAAACAGCCTCTTGATGAAGAAAACAGAGCTGAATATGAAGACATTGTACCCATGGACAGTGACTATTCCAGCGATGATTCCATCGTCATTAGTAAACTGATGATTAGGATGTTTCCCCTGAAATCGGACATACATGAAAAGGATACTAGTGATTACCGTGAATGTTTCAGTGATAGTAGTGAAGGTTCGCAAGAAGACATAGAAATTGACAGAAATAAGAATGTATTTTGTCACTTGTGCAAAATGAATATAATTGCTAAATCTTATATCAAACATATCCGAAATCACATGGATGAAAAGCGGTGCACCTGTGAACAATGCGGAAAGAGCTTTTCTACGGTGCAAAACTTCCAAAGGCACGTGAGACAAGTGCATGAAAAGTTTCGTTATCCTTGTGACATTTGTGACAAAACTTTTATAACAAATTGCTTTTTACAAGAGCACAAAAGATTACACGTTAAAAATGGTATTCGTCCTTATATGTGTCATGCATGTGGAAAATCGTATAATACTCAGAATAGTTTTCGCGAACACCGCAAGCGGCATGCTCGAATGAAGTTTAAACCGGAGCATCTTTGCCCACATTGTCCTAAGACGTTTCTTCATAAAGCTTATCTTGATCGACACATTATTATACATACTAACGACAGGCCTTTTGCTTGTCTGTTATGCCAAAGGAAGTTTAAATCTCCACGTTTTGTTAAAGCACACATACGGAAAAAACACACTGTCAAAAATCAAAAGTAGTGTTTTTGTAAACACACTATCCTTATTATTATTGTGATTGGAGAAGATTTAAAATATAGGAAGGCGACTGACTCTTTTGTGCCTGAAGTCAATGTGAACAGTATTTGTATATACTATATCTAATAATTTGTATACATTCTGAAAACATCACGTGTTACATTTATTCCATGAAATATTTTGTTTATTTCTTTATTTAAAAATACTTGCGAAAAATGGCCCAGACAAATAATGATAAAAAAATTTGTTCGGTGTTCTTTCAATCCATACAAGATGATGAACTATTATAGTCCACTCAAAATCTTTGGAAAATGGACTCAAATCTTTCATACGCTCATTGAAAAATTACATTATAAAAGTATTGGAGGGTATCAAGAAAATCATCTGGAAAAAATATTTCGAAGTTTGTTGATATCAGTGTGATTTATGGTGATGTATTATTTATTTTGAATTTCTTCCCGTCAACTGGTTCATTGTCATGATTATCAATCATTGTGCCTTCACGCAAATATAATTATCGGAATGATTTGTTTTGCTCCACAATAGGAAATTGATTTGAATTGTTTTTTCTGTCAAGTGATAATTTATCTTAACCAATGTGTTTAGTCTGTATATAATGTAATACATGTTTTTCTGTTAACCATTGATGTTGTATAAGACAGAATCATGAGATTTTTTTGTTATTATCTGGAACATTACTATAAATTTGAAAATAGTTCTGATACATCTCTTGTACAGAATATTTTTGCACAGGTTTGTGATGAGGCTTCGGTTGCTCAGTAGTTCTGCATCGTGTACTCGCCATAACAAAGTTATTTTCGGAAGTGAAAATGATAATCTTTTGCAAGTATATCATAATAAAAGTTTTATTTATTTCTGATATTATTAAAAAATCCTCTAAAGAAATCATGTATCATGAATAGTAAAACTTCTTTGTTTATGAAAATAGTGAATTACAGTGTTAAATCTAGTTATATTTTCAATAGCATATATGAATTGGTAAATAATTATTGGATGATAAATAAACAAGTCATCTCGAGCTGGCCTCAATATTTTTTTGTTGTGTTTGAGCTTTAAGTTTGTATCTATTTTACACCTTCGTTTATGATATGAAAGAAATGTGAAAACATCTTAAAAAATATTTTATTTTTTAAAAAAAAAAAAAAACTACAACACCATAATATATTGTATATCATTTTATGCCTTAAATAATATGTATTACCTAGATCAAGATTTCCTAAACTTTTTCTCTGATGAAGCACTTATTGTAATTGCTAAATTGCTGTAATTTGAAGGGTAATTTAGTATTTTAAAAATCGTAAATTGCAACCCTCAAAAAAAGAAAATTTAGCAAATTTATAAACTCTTCAATATTACAGCCTTTGATTTTTTTCTCATCATTGCCCAAAAAATACCCAAAATTCAGCATTTTATAGTAAAAACTGCCATTTAACTGCCCAAGTCATAAAAATATTTTTTAATGACAGTCTTAATGCTGAGTCTTCACAGTGCAAATCTTCTTGATAACATGTTAGAAAGTTAAATTCTAATATCCGGTGTGGCGTCAAGCCTGTTTCTGCATTTTGTAATTGTTGCGGCATAATAAGGAAATCCTGCTTCACATAAATATTTAGTGGTAAACAAAAGTAAAGCAATAATAGATTATTTTTATAGAATGGGATATTCTTCTGATGAATTTGCATATTAATTACTCAATGGCTGATCTTGGTGTTTTTGCTTTAGATCAGAGTCACATATTTGATCAATTAGATTTTCATAGTCACTTGTACTTAAGCCTACTGGCCCAAGAAATGTACTTAATCTTTGGAAAATATTGCAGAAGAGCTATTTCTAAGCTATTTGAATGTTTTAAAAATAATTTCGAATACTCTTCATCTACTTTAAAATTGTTTTCAGACAAACATTCGTGTAACTTTGAAAAGCACTTATAATTGTTCTGTTCGGCTGAAAAAATCCAAAACTTTATTTTATTAAATATTGTAACACCTATTTCTTGCAATTATAAGCTAATTTCGGAAGTAAAAATATCTGCCAGATGCGCGAGTTTTATCAACCACAAAAGATTTTCACGAAACACTTGTTACCTTCCTGTGGAGCATAGTTTGGATAACCCTGCTCTAGATATTCAGAGATGGTATGAGGTGAAATTGCTTTTTTCAAAGCTCAGTAAGACTATCACTAAAATAAGCATGGATGACTCCAGTTAAATCGTGGTGTAATATTTAAGCAAAGGAGACTTAATTTAGTTAATAATTAACAAAATCAAGTCTTCTTTGTTGTAGGCCTATTATTAAATATCAATTTATATTTTAATCCAAAGTTATAAAAGCAGGTGTCTGAATTAATCTCGCCAAAGTTGACGAACATCACAGCGTTTTAATGTATTCTATGGAAAAAAAAATATTTCATTTTAATACGTACAACACTGTTCTGTCGTAAAACCACAACACCGAATTAATCAGATGCGAGCTGTCAGTCATTGTCATATTGGGATGTGTCGTGTTTTCGTGAATTTCTTCAATAGCATTAATTAATCTTACAGATTAACAATATGGTACTCACGAACGTATTATTGCTTAGTCAGATTGCAGGATATGTCATTGGGCTTATTCTTTCGCTATGTATTGTTGTGCCGATGAGCCTACATCAAGATGAATTCAGGTAAATATGATACGCACTTTGTTATGATTTTGTACACTGCTATATTACTCGAAATAGACACGCTGCAATTATTTAAATGTGCTTAGAATACTCTTCTATGGTTTATGTTTCAACGGCACTTACGTTGGATGTGTAAACTACCTCATAATTATTTTATGTGTATTATTTCAGGGGACATTGTTTGCTTTTCTCGACTGGCGTATGGCAAGAGCAGGATGGTCAGTTTAATGTCACATGGGCCTCTCAAGCGTATTGCAACTACACGATTTTTGTTGGATTGATGTTATTTATCGTATCCAGTGTACAGATATACAGGTGTGTGTGTATGTTCTCAATCAATATTTTTAATTATCAAAAACACACTGAGAATGATTACTTGATTCATTTGTTGACAATAACCATATATCACTGCGTTTTATGGAGTAATGTTACAAGCTTATGCAGTATATTAACTCAATAGGTCAATGGTAATGAATAATGATTTTGCTAAATAAGAGTATGTCAACATATACAAACAACACAATGCTGCTAATTTCAGTTTAGAATTATGTATAAAAAGTGTCGTCTATTTGAAATTTAGAAGAATATCAGTCTTTCAAATGAATTAAAATCTCTTGCATGTATATGCTTAATGGATAGCGACGCCAAAATGCTGTAATTTGCAATTGCTCTTACGATAGAAACTGAGTGTTTTGTCATCCCAAAATTTTAGACTGTAAAATAAAAAAAAATCTTTCTCCAAAATTTTATGTTGATATAACTGATTGATATAATATTGAACAATTGATTGATATTTTAAATATTATAATTACTTCCAGACTCTCCTTGTATATGTACCGCAATATTGACAGCTCATTCCTGTCAGCGTTTATTGATGTTGTTAGTTCAGTCTTGTTGTGCGGATTAATCGTCATTGCTGCCATCATGATAACATTGGGCTTTATGACCTGGTGTCAGGATATGACGCAGCGGTTCCCATCGTGAGTATAACTTATTTTCTTACAGATTATTTCACTGCAGAACTGAATCAAAGCGCAAGTTAAAATCATTTACCTTATTTCTTACTTACTTGCAGACAAAATTTTATCCCTTTTGTTTTTTTAGCTTCACTCTGTGGAAATAGCATACAATTTTGACAAAACATGCAAAAATCAAATCGAAATTGAATTAATCCTTCATTCAGAAATTGTCTATTGTTTGAACTGTATTTATACTATATAAATATCTCTGTTGTGGAGCATTGATTAACATTGACAATTGTTCGAACACATAACATACTAGTATTCGCTCACCGCCCACATATAATGTAGCCTGAAGATGCCGAAAGGCGAAA
>JAGVSQ010013493.1:0-11078 GCA_022683975.1 Rhyacophila evoluta
TAAAATTGAACATTCAAATAAAATCATCTGTGTGCCATAATTATCTTTGATTTTTCTATGGTGAGTCTTATGAAATATAATTAAATAGAATAATTATACAATATAATTAAGGTGATAAAACAAAAATCATGAAATAAAAACTTTTAACCATATGTTTTCATTTAATAAAATACGTATGAACGTAATGCTTGAATGGTTTGTTATATTTGGTATTATTTACACAAAGTAAGTGGTAAAAACTTATGGTGTCGGAATCAATGTAGGTATCTATTTAATAATATTTATTTTTTTAGATATATCTGCTACTTTATAATGTATTTAATATATGAACTAGATTTTGTACGTTACGTTTAATAACCTTATAACTGAAATAAATTGAAGGTTTTAATAAAAAGATGTAATACTTTATTTTTATTAAAGTAATATCGCATTTTTAATCTTTGTTTTTCATCTATGGTTCTTTTTACATAGCTCCGGGTATTTTATATGTTTTATCTGTGCGCCTATGTAAAATTATAGACGTGCATTTTACTTCCAGTTGAAAGTTCATGAATATCGGGAAAAAATAAAAAGAACAAAACATACAGTCGACTAAGTCAGTGTGTTTATACATGACCCATCGTCGATTTCTGACTTTTATTTGAAATCACAAACGCGTAGTGAACAATAATTTATGTTTAGTTACGCAAAATTGTTTTCGAGGATAATTTTTGTTAATGAATGTGTTGAATAAGGGTATACAAACTTTTTCCGCCTTGAAAATAGATATTAAATAATATAAGATGGTGTGAATTCCTGAAAAAATCTTTTTTAAGATGTTTTGTTAAAGAAAAAAGTATTTATAAATAATATTTTGCGCATTTTTCGAGAGGCGTGAAATTGTGAGACGAATGAAAAAACGATCGTTAATAAATAATTGGTATCACATTTAGTTTTTAGCTTAAAAATTTCAGTAACAACTTATTTTATTACGTAACATTTATATCCTGTCAAGCTTACAAATAATGTAATATTGTACTGTGATAAAATATCTGCCAAATTTATGATATTTTCAGAAGATTTTGATTCAATACACGTTTCAATAAATCTTGAATAAAGCTCATTTTATAGACGTAATAAACTTTTGAGTCATAATCGATTTAAGTTTAACAGTAATAAATAAAACACTCTAAGCTTTATTCCGATATAAAAGAATTGGAAAAGAAACATTCTAATACTTGAATAAGAAATAAATCAATTTAAAAAATTATAAAATACACATGTCGACTTATTAGTTTTTTTCGTTCGAAAATGTTTCCTAATTCAAAGTTTTATGATTGCTTGTTCCGTGAATAAAGTGAACTATTTAAAACTAAGTCAGTATAACGTATATGTTCACGTACACGTTCTGTTTCATTTGTGTCAAGAAAAAAGAGCCTCGCGTATAGTAAAAACTAGAGCTTTTGTTGAGCCTCATTTGTTCTTCGATAAGAACACGTGAAGGTTACATGATTTTGTGTTTTTATTTTATTTTTTCACAACAAGCCTTTTTCAGTACGTGAAGTTTTTTCGTGCTTAAATTTATTCTATTCCAATCAACTTGCTGATGTTTGCGAAAAGATATTTAAAACAAAAGAGGCACCATAAAAGGATTTTTATCTTTATTTTAATCGATGAATTCAACGATTTTTTCCCTAATTGAATCTTGAATTTACAAATAAACATATTATATATGTATTCTATTAAAGAACAAAAAATATTTTTTCAATTAATTCTTTTTTTTCTAAAATGTTTTAAATCATAACTGCTATTCATTAGACACTACTCATTAAAATTAGATTTTAAAAATTTTAAAATATATTTGGGTTATAAAGTGCGATCTAAATAAATATTCTAGATGAGGCACCAGATCCTCAATAAAAAACCATAACGAGTGTATCATGTATAAAAATACACTACAACCGTTTTTTCAGAGTCTGCGATACGAAGAATTACGTGTGATAATACGCCACCGCCTGCGTATATTGCTCAATATAGCTGGAGATAAATTTAACACAACTGGAACACTATTGATTAAAAGATGAAATAAATACTAACATTTAAATTATTTGAAATTAAAAGCTATCAATTATTAAAAATCTTAATTGATGCTACAATGATAATAAATTTATATATCTATTCGAAAAGAAAGCTATAATGTTTTTGTCAATTATTATCGTGCATTTTTTTCTGTTAAACATATATCAGGTGAAAACATATGTGAATTAATATCAGTTTAACTATGTTAACAATTTAAAATTTGACATTTAATTATTTTCTTCTATGCGTAAGCCTATATTTGTTGTTTATTTCCTTTGTAGAATAAAAAACACAAAAAACTCCTAACAAAAAGCTCAACCGTATGAATGCTATTAGATGAGAAAATAATGTTTTATTCAAACACAATACTTAATATAATGCCTGAATGAAAACGCATACGTCAGTCTAGCGAGTAACCCATGTCAAATATATTAATACACAAACGTCGACTTTGTACTGAAGGATTATGGGAGTAACAATAAATTGATTTCGAATTTCATCTTTGCGAACAACTCGGGCCGGATTGACAGATCATAAACTTGCAAGTGATTGATTTCATTCGGACAATGTTGGCCATTTCCAGGCAAACACTGACGATTATAATTTCCGTATTACAGTGGAAAAAAACTTGCTTTTATAGGCATTTAAAAATACCAGAAACTAAGTTTTAAAAATGTACTGAAAGGTAAAAAAATATTGGAAATGGACCATATTGACCTACGCAATATCAAGATTTATTTAAATGAGATATTTATTTATTTTGTACATATTGTAATATTGCAAATTACAAGTTCAATACGTTAACAACACGATATACTTATAGTTATGACGAAAATATAAAAAACATATTAAAAATATAAAAAATGAATAAAGAAAGAATTACAAAATATATATTGTATACATACAGAAAGAAAATGAGAGTGTCTACCAAGTAAGTTGGACAGATCCTATTCTGATAATGCATATAATAGCATCCATCTAAGCTCGCTCTTCACCTAGGTGGAAGATATCAATATCCGAGGCAATATCGTTAAACATCACCATTGCTCTCCGCATTGGCATGACTACTGGTAGGATAGTCCTGCATTTAAGAATGAAAAACAGCTAATGTTCCTGATTTTTAGGTAGTTGTCAGGGACATACAGACCAACATTAACAAGAGCGGCAGAGTATTCAATAAGACCACGCATAAGTCGAGAAAAATGCGTCGCTAAATACATGTTCCTCCTCAGTTTTAAACTACAGTAAAAATGCGTGGCAAAAATGAAAAGAGTTGGATAAAGCCATGGATAATATCCATACACCCTCAGGTACAAAAATCTCAGAAAGTTCTTCTGAACCCTCTCATGATATGGCTGTCAGTCAACAGAACAGGCATCCAGTTTGCATATTAATATATTTTTATCCTTCAATTTTCAGCTGGGGAATTCAAGCACACATTCTCCAAATCAAGCATACCAACTAGAAACACTATCGTTTATCCACTTGCGATATATATATATATAGTTATATATAATATAGGCATTGCCATTATTTTCTATTTTATTTGTCTTACAAGCAAGTATTTTGACAAGTGAAGTAAAGCAACGGATATCCGGGCTTATTTTTTTCAAAGTTCAGTTTTAGGAACTTATATTAATAAGATTGACGCAATGGTTTTAGAGCATATATGTATATTATATTTTTGTTTATAAATTATTGCAATTTTTTTCGAACGGATGAGTAAACATTTTGTTTTCAAATCGGATATACCGTAACCAGGTCATACAGAACAGTAATCAAATCAACTTAATGCAGTAATTGATCGATGCAAGAATGGAGTTTCGCGCATTTGCCAGAGTAATCGACGTTTATTTACTGAATCCGAAATTGAATTCGACTTTTTGATTTGTTAAGAGGAAATTCAGTAAGTTAACAGGCGATCTTGTAACAATTACGGCTACATGCAATTAAGAATTAAGTTAGTGATGGTATGCGCGAACGAAAAACTTTTATTTAAATATTATTTCAACACCTTTTTTTATAATATAAGTAAATATTAATTTTTATAACGAATATAATATTATATACGCTATTTTTAAATTAAATCACAGATAATATAAAGCAAAGTGATCTTAAATTATTAAGCCTACATAATAAATAACCCCATAAAATTGAAATATTTAAACTATATCTTATTTCAAAAATATATACAATACAATATGTTAATATACATAAACTTGCTTTTACAGTCAGTTTTATTGAATGTTGGTGGAACTTAATTTTTTAAAAGTATTTATACAGTTTTTTTTTTGTTACGAGTACCATGTAATGAGTAGTTAGCAAAATCATTATTATATATATAATTTTATTTACTATTTATCTTTAGTATAATATCATTATAATTAAAAATAAATCAATATTTCGTACTTTTCCATACATCTTATACATTAAAACAGAGTATAAAAATTAATATATAAGTAAAAACACTCATTGACGTTCCTAAAAATATTGCTATTGTTATCTTTAAAATTTTTACCGTAGAGATGTTGTCTTTCAATTGTACACTTGTATCATATCCACGTGCTTAAAGATTGTTCTTGTTGAGTAATAATAACATGTCGAATTTTTACAGACTACAAACTGAGTGTACAAGCAGTGAGATCAAACATTTTAATGGAACAATTTTCTTTTTAATCTCTTCAAATCCGAGTGTTTCATAATACAGAAAAATACTAATAATAGAATATTTATAAATATTGTATAGTTTAAATTATTCCGAGTAAGTGAGTAGCTTCACTTTTATAGTTAGAAATAGATATGGGTCTAGAAAATTTTGGGATGTGGTGGTTTGGTTTGAGTTAAAAGTCATACACCAACACTGAAATGAGATAAACGTGAGCTCTAATCCAGAAATCTATCCAGAACACTTCACATTTACTTGTATTTTTATTCAATTGATGGTACCATAGTATCCTAAAAGGACAGTCGGATAGTTTTTACTCAAACCATTCCAGCCAGCTTTTGAACCCATCTGGCCATCCAAGTAGGTTGCCATAATGACGAATTTCATTATTAAAAAAAAATCTGACGTTATACAGTGAGCGTGGTGATATCTGCACATAAATTGCTTGACCAAATAAGTCTCAATTTTTTTTCGATTACCGTTTTTTTTCATTTAATTTTTTTAACTTCAACACACTTGAATTCGTGGCAACCTAAGTCTTGTGTTATTTATATTTATTCCCGAGACATTTTCGTCAAAAAAACTAAATCGTTTCTCAATATTAGAGAGAGAATATCATGTAAAAAGAACGGGATGCGTGAATGAAGACCACATTTAGAGAGTGGGATATCATTCACAGATTGTGTTTGGTGAAATTGATCGCTGCATGACTTGGTATAATGTATAATTTTGGGATTGACCGATGATAGAGAATGGTAGAGGAACTTTGTGGTTGTCATATAATCCAATAACAGAATGAATATGGTTAAAAAGAAGAAGAGAAGCAGTATACATATCATTGATGTATTGTGTATGCTTTTATAAACTTTACAACTGCCACTGACAATTGTAATTTTCACATACATATTGATAAGATCGATACTGGTATTACTGATAAAAACTAGACAATTAATACAATGAAGTAACTTATATTTGCAAGCAGTTGGTTATATTCTAATGATTTATATCAAAGTTATTACTGACCTACGAGTCAAAAATGTAATATGAGCATCGTAAGTTGTATATTAGTAAAAGTGGTTCGAAATAAATACAGTCAAATATTTGCTCCAGTCTATGGAACTGACTGAACTGGAAGTGTTAATAAATCTTTCAGACAGTTTATTATTTTTAAAATATCAACTGTGATTGTAATAAAGTTCTTTAGATTGTTAAAAAGGTTCGCAAATCCTGACGTGGGGCGTCAGAAACAATAGGATTTCGAATGACATTTCAAGTGTCATCCAGTGCCTCGAGCAGCGAAACACTGAGAGGAAACTCTCAGACAAAAGGTTGCTCCCTTCGCAGTATTGTATCCATCAGTAGCGTATACATGTAGATAAGAATAATGTATTTTTGAAATATAAAATAAATTAACATTACTTCAAACATTTTTTTATAACAATAATATATCAAGCCCGGATAAATATAAATTGAAAATGATACATCTACTAAGCTTATGTTGCCTAATTATTATATAATATGCGTGTGTGCATTTAAAACCGTGTTTTTATATCAATAAAAACTTTCTGTAAAATTATTTCTACAATTATAAACAGTATATAGTGAATGTTTTCAACCAAAGTTTATCGTCATTAATAATACAATAATTATATTTGAAGTTGAAAGTTATGATTTTAATTGATATTGACATACACACCGTATGTGGCCAATTATATATTAAATATTCATAGAATGGGTCGTTTCATTTGAACGCTTACAAGTCGCTGAAAATAATTAAAAATAAATTCACCCGACTCGATGTGACTAATCGCTAATCTACTTTTAATCAGCACGCATCACCCCACAAGTATTAATTATGCAAATAAATCCATTTCGTTAGTTGGAGGTCAATCGCTTCACCATTATTTCTCACACGCCAGTGGTATTTATGGAATACGCCCACGATGGTAACACTAATAATACGTGACGCACTTCCGCGCGGGAAAACCATCGGTTATTCCTAATTCGAAACTTTCCCTGCTTTTTACGTTTCGCGGCGCGGCGCTGCGATCTTTTGTTCGCGATTTGATTCTTTTTTTTTCGCGTTTTTATGACTACCTAATTCTCGATGCTTTTGTGTTGTTAAACATCATTTTTATGAAGGTTTTTTTTTCAATTTGAATGCTTGTTTTGTTTATTTATTTTACACGGAATGTTTTTATGATCGGGCGTGGTTTTCCTTTAGAATGTGAAATATTCGTGAATGAAAGAAATTAATTGTAGCAAGCTTTTAAGAATGCTAAATATTTTCAAGAAAAAAACTCCTTACTTACGAAGAAACGTTAAATGTTTCATATTTTTTACAGATTAATAAATCATCATAGCTCATAACCATCCATTCATTCAAAGATATAAAAAAAAAATCCCGGCTTATTGTTACTTTTTCATAAAAAACAAAAATAACGAATTTATTAAAATTACAATAAAAAATATTTTAAAAGTACTTCTCCATATAAAAACAAAAACATAAATGTTTATTAGGAATGTAGACAAATAAAATACAATATTTGTATCTATGAAATCGTTAAATTTTGTTATATTTTTGTATACCATGTTTGCTCCTAAAGTAAAGCATATGGATTAACACGAGGTGAAGATATCCAACTCCAAAAGAGGAATATATAGATATCTTGGCGTCTTGACACATTATTTTTCGTCCCTGCATTTTTAGATTTTTTAAATCCGACAGAATTGAACTCGCATTCTCCATATTGCTAGGCGCGCACGCTACGAACTACGCTACCGGGGATTGATTAAACAGTCAATTAAAAAACGTGATTCACTTTCAATTACTTTGAGCCACATAATATTATTTAAAAATTGCCTACATTATTGCAATTTTCTAAACAAATATTCTAAGAACTTTGCTTTGGAGAATGTTTATTTATTATTTTTTGCATTAAAATTTATATTTCACATCTTAGAGACGATTACGCCTTTATTATAAATATTTAATCAGGGTAAATAATGAACCTTAACCAATATATACTCTATTTCGTTTCCATACAACACCCTGTAAAAGTTTCCTTTAAAATATTTGCTTAATTTGCTATCTATGTGCCGGATTAAGCTAATTGGATAACAAAGTATGTAATTGTTTCGTTCGTATATATTTCAATTAACTTTAACTTGATAAAGGTCCTTCGTCCTATCAGTTCCAAACAACAAAACTAATCACGCAAGCACACCAACTGCAGCATACGATAGTGACCATTCGACCGTTGAGGAAGTGAGATATGGCTTGTTGAGGAAATCGATAGCCTAATGTGTGTGTTTACCGCGTTTCGAACCCCTAACTTGGTACGCCTGAGTGGTCAAGCACGGTAGAAAAACACTACTAAATTAAAAATGCTTTATAAAAAATTTCAGGTATTAACAGTGGACACGGTGACCGATTTATAAGGAAGGTTGCTTCGATATTGAAAATTACTGGTTCAAACTCCATAGCTGAGATTTTTTTAAAGTTTAAATGTGTAAATATTAATATCTAACGAGTTGCACAACCAATTCTTGATTTTTTTTTAAATTGCTCTTAACATTACAATGGAAAGTCTCTGAATCAAAAAAAGTATTTTTAACACATTTCTTAACTAATAAAATATTTCTGTAAGTTTAATAAAGTCAATTGATACAACTTTTGTATGTTTAGTTGGGTGAATATCTTTCTTTTACTATGCCCGCATCAAAAGTAGAGCACATGGGTATCAATAGAGTAAAAATGACCACTCTAGAAATTGAATTTATGGGTGGATTAAAAAAAAATAGTTTCTTATTTTTTTTTTTCAAAAAATCTGTCAATTTTTAACCTCTTTGGATGTCTAGTTTTATATGTGTTTTTTTACTTACAGCTGTAGGATTCGAGCTTTAATTCTTGCAAGCACACTGACTAACTTTTTGGTCACCGCGGAGCTAAAATTTAGGTTTGTAATAATAATAAAGATTTTAATACTAGAATATTCAGTCGAATATATTGGATTTTTAATACTGCTTTATAATTTTATACTAAATAATGGATCTTTAAAAAAAATAGTTTAAAATCAATCTACATCAATAATTATCAGTCGTAATATTAATTCGACCGTCGTTTTATTAATGAGCACTAAATAATTTACAATTATAATGAATGCCCATATTCATTTTATCCATTAAATCTATGACATATGGTTTTACATCACAAAGCTTTATTCGTATGCCACGTTAACAAGACTTGTGTATTCTGTCACGATATTTATTGCGTCGCATGTACGACAATGGCGTGCTTTACATACTCCAGTACTTGTTCTATTTATCTTTTTATATTAAGAAATATTGTATCATCGAATAAAATAAATTTTGTACGATAAAACACTAAAAATGTGATACTCCTTTACAAAATCAAAATTTAAAGACTAGAGACACGAGCAGTATCAACACCACTTTAATTAATGTGCGTTAATCCTTTATATAAATTCATGTACACAATGGACGTTAAATATTTTAGTAATATACTGATTTAGTCAATATGTATCAAAATGTGTCGATTTCGTCAAAAAATACTGCTTGATTTTTTAAAATAACATTTGTATTCTCCTTCTCGATATTGTCCTCGTTTTCATATCCGTTCGGAGTTATTCCAGGAGCAAAAATTCAAAAAGTAAAGTATCCACAATGGTAAAAATTATTTTTAAGGCTGTTCACTTTGAACACGTTGAAAAGTACTGTTTATAATTATCGATAAATTCAAATGATTTGCTAATAAATAGACAACATTATAATTGATTGGATAGGGCTTATTAAACCCCAATTGAATTAATTAAATATGTTGTTATCTACTGCAATATGAAACTGATATGGTTTTAAAAGTAATATAATAAATTCATTCATAGTTTATTGTTACTATATATTATTATTGGAAGAAATATATAATGCAATGTCTGACAGCGAGCGTTTTTAAATTGCGATAGAGAAGCAATACGGTCGGATATGAAATCATGCGTGGCAATTTGATCAATTAATTCCGTACTCTTTCCAATCAATAACCACGAAAGATTGTGTGGCGAAATCGAATTAGATAAACTATCAATGTTTTCAAACAGATAAAAAATTCAATTCCATATTTTATTGTTTCAAATAAGATTTTAAATTTTTCAAAAATTTATGATTTTCTTCATCTAAATATTCATCTCATTATTGAGATATTTACTTAATTTAAAATTATTTAAAACGAGAAGAATGTTTTATTTTTCTTTATTATTATCATTTAATACAGATTATATTGAAAGATTGTGTTCCATAAAAAAACTAGATTGAAAAAATGTAGAATCAAATCTAAAAAATTAATCGATACGATAAACTCTACTATTTATGGCTTATTTTATTTTTTCGCGTTGTATTATCGTTCTAGATTTGATTTAATTAGCAAGTGAGTAAAAATATAAATAATATTTCAACGATTCAGACAAGTATATTAACCGCCCGATAATCAGCATCATGAACTATAAATTCGTTATGTGATCATTTGTTTAGAAGTATTGTTGATTGAAGCAAGTGAATTGATACTACTTGTTACAGAAGAATAGTAAATGAAGACATAACGAAGTAGATTTTTTTTAGAATAAAACCTCTGTTTGGATAGACGAGGTATTTTATATACAATGTTAACTTAGGCACCTAAATAATGTTATACATAAAATACTACTTAATATTGATAGATTATGTATTACATACCATCAATAATCATTAAATATGATATATGTTTGAAACAACATGTTCGGCTACTTATCCATATTATATTATTTGCAAAGACTTGTATAATACAAATACATACGTGTATTTTCCATCAAATTGATTGACAATGACTGATAAACCCCAAAATGCCATCAAATATTACCGTTATTAATGATGTATAATTTAATGTGTTGTACCAACGATTTCATGTTATTTTACACAAACATTTATTTTACGTTACATTTTTTTGAAATATTTCACTTAATACAATCAGAACGTCATCTTTAGATCCCTCGTTCTATTTTAAAATACATTTTCAATTTTTCTAAGTACAGTATCTTGCATTCCAAAGTATCGATTTTAATAAACTTTTCAAAAACTACAGTAGACGAAGTAAACTTATCCATCTTAAAAGCTTTGCTTAATGCATTATTACTGCAATATTTTATATTAAAAATTATTCTCATTCTATAACTGGATAACATAGTTTTACAAAGGATATTTTCACACTGCGTAGATCCATATACTCCACTTTCAGAAAGAATATTTTAAGACTGTGTGGCGTACATAAATCGTTCCATTCGGCCAGTGCCGATAAATCATTTGACAG
>JAGVSQ010013494.1:0-11076 GCA_022683975.1 Rhyacophila evoluta
AGTTTTATATTTGAATAGACCGTCATTGAGGACAATACTTAGTAGTATACTATACCAATTCAGAAGCTTATAAATCTAATTATAAATCTATTTTACAGAAATGACAATAATAAAAAAAAATACGTTTTTTCACTAATTAAATGTTTTTTATTGAAAGTATACTTTTTACGTAAAAATGTCTCGAGTGGTAAAGGTTAATATAATAATTCGTCCTTGATACTCGTTATTATAGGCGTATTATTTTTAACTTCAATCTTTTTACACGGATTGGAAAATGTTTAATAAATTTATTTCATTTTGGAAGAAACTGGACCAAATAATCATGTTGTAATCTGTTGACCAATATTGGTGATATATCATGAGTGACCTATATGACGACTCTTACACCGAGCTGGCCGTTATATACGATTCTAGAACCTTATAAGTTTCAGTCCTGCAGATGCTATAATGAGATGAGAAATACTATAAATAGGTAAAAAAATAACCAAATAAGTGATAATGAAAATGGTTGGAATTTATTTAATGACCAAAATGACGTGGATTTAGTATTTCCTGATTTTCGTACGACAATACAGAATAATCCTAGAGATAAGTAACCGAAGAAAATGTTTTAAAATGGTTAGGTTAGGTCATGATTAAAAGCTAAATACCATACAAAGTTACGGTCTTGAATAATGAGGATGGAAGTGAAGATAGTGAAAGAGAAGAAATGACAAGCCCAAAAACAAACTTTCTCGACGATCTACTAAGGCCGCGTCCGGGCTGGGCCAAAAACAAGCGAACGAAGGCTTAAAACAGTACAAAATAAGCCTTCGTTCGCTTATTCATTGCTCAACCTGGACGCACCCTAACATGTACTGGCTATTCGTAGATCAGGGCCGTCAGATGGGATTATGTAAGGGTTGGCAAAATCAACACACATGTCCCAAACGCATGAACCGTGCGGGTGCGCACGATATTGTGAGAGCGGCAAAATTATGAGAGGCGCGATATTTTTTAAATTACGTGACCTGCTACGTCTGAAAGTAGAAACTGAACATTTTATATGACGGACTTTCGGCTTTCGGCTACTGTGACAAAAAAAATCACTTATTTAACATCTTCACATATTCTTTCACATTAGATATTTTCTAAAATTGAGACTCGAAAAGACTTTGTTGACGTTTTTCGGGATCATGAACTACGATAGTATTTTTGTTGTTATTGAGCAAAAAAGGTTGAACTATATAATTTAAAAAAATGCACCTTTGATTTGATATTTGATAAATAGTTCAAAATAAGCCTTCATAACGACTTCGCCCAGCATACATATGCTGGTAAATTACTTAGAGACAGGCGTTATATGCAAGCTACGTTATGTGACGGTAGATCATCAGGCCTCGTAAGCATAGTTTCCTAATTTACGGTTCAGCATATGTGGGTCTACAATGTAGACTCTACATGCCCCATAGGTATTGGAATTATAATAGTGATTTTAATGCTTTCCATGGACAGAGAGTGACTCGACAATGACGACAGTAGCTGACCAATCACAGTGAGGCAACAACTAATCACAGCGACGATTGCCTCGCTGTAATTCGTCAGTTGCTGTCGTCGTAGTCGCCGTATAAATATATAAAAGCATAAATGTTCACTTCAAGTATGCATAGCATAATTTGATCAATTGAATGGCGTAATCTAAAAAGATTTTAAGCAGCCCATCAATATATAAATATATACTATTATTAGAAAAAGTGTTATTTAATCCAGCGGCGTCCAACGAACACGTGTGTCTTTTATAATTTCGTAATTCATATGCATACAGTTATCTGTAGGAAGTGTTGGGCACCAAAAAAATTTACTATAAATGTCGTGTGTCCATAAATGGTGCCTAGTATATTCAAGTGCTTAATAGTTTTATTTTATATGGGATGACATGCCGGTATAACGCGGAATGACTACAAAATAAATCAATTAATGATAGACAAGTTAAGAGTTTGCAACGTGGTATATATCGAGTCAATGAAATGCGTATATTTTTAGGTAAATGATAGATAGATAGAATATAAATTATTACAAAAGACCATTAAACACCTGATTTAAATAAATTGATTAACTGACAGCGCACAAAAAATATGTAACATCCAAAAATAAAAGATGATGAAATAAAACTTGTACTTCATGGAGCAACGGCTTAACCGAAGTTTATCTTGACGTAAAAATGCTTAGTTCCATATTTGAAACATCTTGAACGTACGTAAGTGTACACAGTTACTTAATAAATGTAATTCTTTTGAACAATGTGTTCGTATAATGCAGTAATTCTCAAACTTATTTGGCTCACCGCCCGTGTATTTAGTTTGAACCGAGTACTGCGCCAGTTAAGCCCGTAATGAGTACAGGGATAGTCAACCTTTTTATGCCTATCGCCCACTTTTGTATCTTTGTTAGTATTCAAATTTTCTAACCACCCAACGGTTCCGCAATAACTTAATTTACCGCACGTACTTCCCGTACTTGCAACCTTGAATTCCATGCGAAATGTACGGGACTCCAAGCGTTATAAGGTAATAACCAAGTGGCGCCTCTTCAACGCGTGCATTCGATCAGTGTTGCTCTACAGTTGCGAAGCTTGGCACCCAACAATGGCCCAACACACCCGCATTCTAAGCTTTGAAAATAGGTGCCTGCGACGGGTTCTGAGGGATACGGTGGTATGATTTCGCTTAAAACGAGGAGATAAGAGAACGGACTATGCAGCCACTAGTCACTGACAAAGTGAAGCAGCGACGCTGGACCTGGCTCAGCCATATATTGCAGATGCCTCAAGAGAGTCTTATCCTAACCGGCTTATTCATTCTGAGTTTTTTTTGTAAATTCCATATTAATATTAACCCTTTCATTAGTGAGATAATTTTTTATGCATACACATTTTGAACATTAAAATATTTTACTTCTATTATTTCAACTAATGTCATCAAATTAATCGAATTGATTATCCCAATTTGTAAACAATACTCTTTTATTTCCATATGACGAACAAAATAAACTGAAAAGTTATTCCAAAGTGGTAAGAATATGTATAATATAACAATACCACATGTGGCCGCTCCCATTTCGGAATCAAATGAGCACTCGAAAACAAATTTCAAGCCTTAGGACTGATTTATGTGACATTTTACGTGTTTTTGTGAATAGTAATATAAATAATCTTTCGTTTATTTACAAATCATAGCAATTATTAAAAGAACATGAGGGATTTTTTTAATGCTGAAGTCAACTATTTTTTCTAACCTAAATTATATGATATAATTGTAATAACTCGTACATTTCTTTGATAGGTCTATTGTGTATCTATATTAAAATATACAATTACATTTTATTAAAAAATAAAACAATCGCTTTAAAAATAAGGCGACAAGGCGCACAGACGTACATGTAGGTCCATACTCCTCAAAGGGTTTACTCTACTTAGTCAAAAGAGTCCTCAGTTGATTTGATTTATGAACAGAAAATTGTGGCTGGTTATCAAGAAATAAACCATAATGATATTGTTTAATATTTTAATTTAATACTAAAAAGTTTTGGATTTGGCACTTAATACAGTTCAGTTCTAGTATACGTTATACTTTGTACGTAGGTATTTGCTGATTAAAATGTCGTAAATTTTAACTTTATTTGGCACGTTGACCAAATAATGTTTGCCATCGCTATTGTAATATTATTAGATAAAACTGTCGCAAGGGTATTGTTACATATTAATAATTTAATGTGGGATTATTTCTTCTTCGTAAGATTTGATGTATGTGTCAGTTATAAGTGTGAGTTGAACACCTGTTCAGGTAAGTTATGAAGTTAATAACTTATTATAGAATATATCTGTGGATACTATTAATTCTTTTAATTATTAATATGATCAACTGGATGTGATTGATGAAATATTTAAACTTAAAACTTTTTGAAATCTTTTTACTTTCATAAAAATGTTGATGTGTAACATCTAGTACTAAAACGTGCGTTAAAATTAACCCAGTGAGATCATTAGGACATTAAAAAGGAAAATAGATTTTATTTGATAACCACGATGTAACTTATACGTTATACCAAAAGGATGTAGACTGTAAATATCAATTTAGTATTTAAATTTAGCTTTTAATATTGAAAAAAGGATGGCGAATTTGCGACCAGGAAAAAGGACGCTCACCGCATCAGTTTTATTTATTTTATTAGATAACTTATTAAATTAATATCAGATTGAGTAAATAAAAAAAACGGTTTTAGTCTTCATGCACTTTGAGGTGTTTTTGTGTTTATTTAATATTTTGGGATTTTTGTGTTTTACGTAAAATTTAAACTGTGTGGGTTATGTTATTTTTCCTTGCTACAGTCGATATTTTGTGGCATACGCACTGGCAAATAATTGTAGATGGGAATTAAAATTAAAACAGTTTTATGTTCAGCTAATATGAGTGTAGAAGTAAAAATTAAATGCTTAAGTACTTAAATCTTTTTTATTTTTGTATAGGAACAGTTTCGATCACAGAAGAACATTTTCAACTCCATATTACTACATATTTAATATGGGTACTCCATATCTTACATATTTTTGCTGCGGATGCAGCTTGTATTCGGGTGCATTGATAATTGGCTGGTTGCAATTGGTAACAATAAATTTATAAATTATAATCATTAATTTACTGCTATTCGAAATTTTTGTTTGATATATTATTAATAGTTTTGTACAAACACCAATACGCCGATATCCGAAACTGATATTGGCAGCTTATGGATAAACCGATGCATAGAAGATGGGTACAACTCGGTATACTATCTGGTCGCTTTTTCGATACTGAAATCCGTTGCTTCTGAATTGATGAAGGTTCCGAAGCTTCGTGAATCAATTGTAAAAATCTTCGATCAAATAGGCAGAAGATAAACACATCTCTTCAAAGTATACATTGGCTTGTCACCTATAAGGCAAAATTGAGATAGACTCACAATTCGGAATTCTGGCATATTTAACCAGATCAATCATTTTGCTAGCTTAATATTAATTAATTATTTAGATATGAGCAATAGATATTTGCATCAAGTTTTAAAATAGTTGTTTGATAATGGCTGGCTTGAAACAAATCTTCAATTGCTAAAATACGCAGAATGCATTCAAACCAAATCAAAAATGAAGGTCTTTATCCGAGTAGAGATGTATTCTGACTGACTCACGAAGTGATTAAATCTATGAATTGTACTTTCCTTGGGATGACGTCTCTTTGATTTCGCTGTTATTTTTTAAATTCTTGCACTTACATAATATTATTTGTCTTTTAGTACACAATAATTTTATAGCCAATTGCAACTATCTATCTAGCAGTTTTTTTGCATAATTTGAATTTAAATCATACATTTTTAACCGGACGCTTGAGGTCCAGCATTGTTGCTTTTGGCATATCAAGGCGAGAGTTAATAATCTAATGTTGAGATTCTCAATACGTATTGAACTCATTGCTTCTTTACGTGTAATACTTGTTCTTGTAACGACACTGCTCAGAGTATTATGGTTAATCTGATAAATTAGCTGCTTTTTATTGTATACTTAAAATGAATGTAGCTTCGTTAAAGATAAACTCAAATGTATTAAAGTGTACTGTAATGTTTAATATGAATATATAACAAGATATGTTTATTTCAGCTTGGATCATCTTTGGGTATAATGTTCGCTGGCTTACTTATAAATAGTCACGATTACATCAGTTATGATTATGGTATTTTCGAAATTCCGCCAACTAACTACATGGGGATGGGCTTATTTTTCTTAGCCGTCGCTGGAGTAGCAATGTCAGCTTTATTACTTAGAGGAATAAACACGGTATTTTTAAAATATTTTTTTATATCTATTTGATTAATGTTTTTACGATTTTGAAAATTCTATTAAATCACACCCGTTTCAAATACGTGATCAAAAGTATGGCCACGCCGTATTAGTTTGCATATTGTATACAAGGGTGCCTTTTTTATAAGAATACATAAATAAATTTGCCAGCAATTTCTGCATGCAATGCAAATTATATTTGTGTAATGGAGCATACTTACGAATATCCACAGAGTGAAAATGAGTCGTCTAGTTCCTATCTACCGTAAGTGCACTTTGGTAAAATGTTGGCAAATCGACCATTTTACCATGTTCGCTCCCAACATGGAGCATATGGATCTACACAGTTTGAATATATCCACTCCGAAAGAGGAGTATATGGACGCAATGTGAAGACGTCTTAACAGAATATATTCACGAGAACTGTTTGACAGACTCAACCCAATTGGCATATAGTCCGAAGTAAAATCCGACAGATCTGGATTGTAACCCGCATTCCCCGGATTGCTAGGCGCGCACGCTACTAACTATGCTACCGGGGAGACCTTTCCTTATATTTTTATTTTTTGTTTCAATTTAAATTAAAAGCTAGTATGTTATTTATTTTGTGGGCTTCGTTATTGGATTACGGATGTTTAAAGTAAAATTAAATAGTTGCTTCATTTATATTTTAAGAGTAATTACGATAATACTAAGTAATTCGTAATTTTCATATCCACTTTTTTATTGCCGTTGGAAGCTTATCAATCTTTTATCATGATGTTAAATAGAGACTAGAATAAAACCTCATGTTCAGTTCAAATATGACAAAAAGTGTATTTATTGTAGATATGAACCATACGACTCAAATGTCCACTCCAGAATTTCTTATTTTAAATTAAATTAAAAATTATTCGTATCTCATCCATATGAAGAATTTAGTTTATTGTGAGAGCAAATTTACAAACTGGCTTCACATCACGTGGTTAGTGATTTTCTGTCCGAAAAAGCCAATCGTAGTAGCTAATAGTGATATAACATCTAACTAAAATATAATTTTCAGAGGTGTGAAGAATACTTGAATACCTGGATAATTCTATCATCATTTGCTTACATCACTCATGCTGCCTTGGTTGCGCTATACATAATAAAGACTATCGCAGATGGATTTATATTAAACGGATGTATATACATGTCAATTTTCCTGATTTTATCAGGTAAGCCATTTTATTCACTAGAACAGAAGCGGCTTACCCGCGGCCCGTTGTGTATTTTTGTGTGGCCCGTGTAGCCACTTCCATTTCGGAATCAGAGGAGCACTTGAGAACATATTTGAACCAATAGGACTGATTTATATGACATTTCATGTGTGAAAAAAAATGTAAATAATCTTTAGTTTTCGTTAAAAATCATAGTAATTATAAAAAGAGTATAAGGACATTTTTCAATACCGAAGCCGACTCATGTTTATGTATTTTTTTCTAAACTAAAATATATGATATGAATGTAATAAATTCCACATTTCATTGATAGATTTATTTAGTATTTATATTAAAAGAAATAATAACATTTCATTAAAAAATTAAATTATGACTTTGAAAATAAGGCGACGAGCATAGACGCACATGTACGTCCATACTTCTCAGAGGGACAAATACTTAAGGTGATAGAAAAACAAGCTTTATCGTTGTGTTGCGGAATAGTAGTGACATCTATTAAAGTTTTTATTATGAAACAGACCTACTGAACTTTACATTGTATTTTCACGGAGCGGAATGACGCGTAGTTGACAGTTTTTTTTTTAATTTAGAGGCAGGTAATAATTAACCCCTTGTAAGTATGCCACGACTAGGAGGTTTCACATTTATTACTCGCTGCCGAGCAGTCACGCCCTTGTGTTTCGCGCTATATCGTGATCTACATCAATGTTGCTATGAAATATAGGTAAAGTAAATGTATCACTGAACTATATAGCCTCTGGGGTATTTGTCAAAGCCAGCGCCCCAGGTATGTATGGCCTTATTTCATGATTAGCGTGTTTTCCGTTGTAGTTTAAATGAGGTCATTTTTTTAATGGGGACAGATTTTTTACAATCTCAATGGGGTTGTTGATAGATTAAACTGATAAATTAATACTGATAGTGTTGCAAGCAATTAATCATTTCGAGATGCGAAGAAGTTCCCTAAACAATTCTCGATTTTAAATGTAACATTTGTGAAAACATGGCCACTAATCAGTTCTATTATTTAATGAAATATCGAAATTACGGTAATCTACAGAACTAAGCTGCATATACATATTAGAATATATGAATTATTATATAAAAAGTGTGTGTTTAAAAAATACAATACAAATACTTGAGATAAAAAAATATTTCTCAATTATAAATGAGTAACAATGTATACTTTCATGTTGACTTTGTTAAAATTATATTTATTTATTCATTATCAAAAAATATTACACGTACAATTACGCTAAAACTGAATTTCATTAAATAATTGCATTCGAAGATGGCAGTGTTTACCTATGACATTTATAGAATTCAGTGTGTATTTATTATATTATATGAGGCGGTGTTGCAAAAAGTCCTCTGGGCGATTTTTTATGAAATTGATGTATAAATGCCGTTTTCTGCGTCAACTTTAAATCTATGGAGATAGCCTGGTGAGAGTTTTAAAAAATATTGTATTTCGTTAGAAAATTATTCACAAAATTTGGATCACTTGCCTAAACAACTCTGAACGAAACCTGAGTCTTAAAAAGTATTCAAATGTCGTATAATCGAAAGTACACTGTGTTTTACATCTTTCATTATATTTTTGATTGTATAATATTTCTTTAGTCAGTGAGATATTCACGATGTTTTCATTCATAAAATGTTTCACGAGAAAAATAATCAAAATTAATTTATATAAATTCAAAATAAATGACTACACTGGATTTTTATCACTTGAAAGTGAATTGCTGTTCACAAAAGTGAGTTTTAAAAGCGATTCTATTATAGTTGACAGTGATTTGCAAAGCCATTTCCAGGCGTTACATTAATCAATATATTTTGCATTGCACGTTATTTATACACAAGCATATTTGTAAACATATACGAAGACAATGACAGAAAAATATTATGCCTGGTATGCCAAAACAGTTTTTCGTAATATACTCGAAACATAAAAAAGCTTCCAGAGTACTTTTTGCAACTACTGCCTCATCGGCGTCGAGCTGTTAAAACTCCGATGTGCCAAAGTTGAATCTTTAAACGATAGTGAATTGTGCGTATTTTCATAATAAGACATGATGCTTTGGAGATGTCTATTTTTGATTATATTTTAATTTAGGTGCTATAAAAACATTGGAAGCATTACCAAACTACGCGGTCCGTTTAAATACCGTTGTGACAGAATTGTCACATCGAAGGTTTTAACTGCTCAACGACGAAATGTGTAATATCTATTTATAATATTTTTGTTGATTAATTTTAATTTCTATTTTGTAGGGATAATCGCTTATTTTATTTGTGTCGTCAACAATCTCGCGAAACAAATGCGCTCTGAACAATATAACCTATTGAAGGTTTAAGCTTCAGAGATATTAAGGTTATATTAATGAATTTGGCCTTTGGATCATTGAACGCTGAAAACATGAAGAAAACTGCGGTAATAATGTAGCATTTATTTTATATTAATGTTCAATTGAAAAAGTGTGTACATCACCGGTAGACATTCGTAATATTTATTAAACAATAAAGAAATGTAGTTATAAAATTTGTGGAATAATTATTAATTATTATATCGATTCGCAAGTTAGTTTTTACATTAAAATCCATTATTTATTTGAATTATATTAGAAATAAAAAAAAATAATTAAAGATAGCATGGAATTTGATGTGATAAAGAGACTATGGATTGTTTTTTTTTTAATGTAAAATGTTTCGTATACGAGGTATAGTTTTATCATGAGCAATTTATAATTATATACAAATATACATATGGCTTCTTGTAAATACTTTTTTCATACAAAATTGTAAAGTAAGCATATGTTTGTGATGTATATATATATATTGAAAATCTATTGCACTTATCAAATATATGATACAATAATGTGTTACGTGTGTTATCGTTTTATTTATTTCACATTCCCATCCCTAACCGAAGTACGGTGACAACGTAATTCACAGGATTTTATGAGACTTGGTTGCAGCCATTTAAGCAGAGAGAAAATGAAAAAGTGATAAGTATGGTGATTTGATAAATAAGAATAGAAATGTTGCTTAAATCGCTTTTAGAAAATCTGTCATACTACATTATATTTTTGACTCAACACTTTATGACGGAAAATCTTCACTCAATAAAGATAAAGCAGACATATGATGTGTGACTTTACAGTGGTTTGAGACATACTTCTCAACGCCCGATAATATTGAAACATCTTTAATAAATTAAATTCTCAATATGTTTTCGAATTTATGAATCAATCAAATGTAAATAATTATTAAGTCTTAAGCAATTTTTAAGGGGGCTTGGGACATATTTTGCTACGCCCGACTTCTACCACCATAATTAATTGTAAAAAAATGAAATACATTGTTGTGCATTAATTCACAAACAGTGCATAATGCGTTATTACTGACGCGTGTTTTTGAGTTTTTCAACCCATTGAAGAGTATGGACGTACATGTACATCCGAGCGCCTTATCGCCTTAATTTCAAAGCCAATCTTTTATTTTCTATTGGAATTTTGTTATTTCTTTTAATGAACTCGTACATACCAGATTTATATATCAATGATATGTGATAATCATTACAATTATATCATATTTTTAGATTAGAAAAAAATACGTAAACAGTATGAAAATAAATAAGTTGACTTCAGCATTGAAACATTCCCTTATGCTCTTTCTATAATTATTATAATTTGCCAAGAAAAGATTATTCATGTTGCTGTTCACAAAAATAGATAACATGTCATATAAATCAGTTCTATTGGTTCAAACGTGTTCTCAAGTACTGCTTTGATTCCGAAATGGAACCTTTCAAATGTTGTAATGTCATATATATTCTTACTAATTTGGAATATTTTTTTAGTTTATTTTGTTCGTTATTTGGAAACAAAAAAGCATTTTTTACAAACCAGCATATCCAATTTGATAGATTATATGATATTGATTTAATTGAAAGCAGCGAAAGATTTTAAGTGTTTAACACTACGAAGTCGGCAAAATTTACCTACCTAGAAAGACGGCGACCGGTCA
>JAGVSQ010013495.1:0-11076 GCA_022683975.1 Rhyacophila evoluta
TTGCGGAGATTCATATACTCCACTTTCGGAGTGGATTTCTTCACACTGTGTGGATTCCATATGCACCACTTTGGGAGCGGACATAGTATAGAAAAAAAAATACCCTTCATATTACAATAATAAAACGAATTGTATATTAAGTGTCATTCTAAAACTATACATTTTTGTCATAACTCGTTTCTATGTCTATCTACCATTGACAAATATTAAACAAAAAAATTATAAACATTGTATTAAGTTATTTCTATTTCAATGGCAACACTATTTGTATTGTTTTATTGTAGATAAGTGATGAAAATAAATTATATTTCAAAAATAGTAGCAATTTGTTAATAAGTTTCGACTGCGGCATTATTCTACCTTTGACAAATATTAAACAATTTTTTTATAAAAGTCGTATTAAGCTATTTCTTATTCAGTGGAAAATGGAGACACTATTTTTTATTGTGTCATTGTAAAAATAAGTGATTCAAATAAATTACACACGGGATTTCCATACAATTACATATTTTAAAAGGTTTGGGAAGATATTCGTATTAACCAGCTTTTCCACTACTTATATATAAAGGTGAATGTTAGTATGTTTGTTTGTTCGCTATGCATTTGGACAGAGTACGATCTAATGAAGCCAAACATTGCAGGAATACTCATCTCATCCCGGAGAAGGTTGTGGGGTATTTTCCCCCGAAAATTATAAGTCCCCTCCCTAAAGACCCCCCTTGGTTTCGTCACACACATGTAGTATTATGTTTTCCTGAACGAGGCCGGGCTCCTCAGCTAGTACTAAAAAAAAATACTCTCTGTATCCAACTAAAAAGACACTTAGATTTTTTTTACTTTCCCTTATTTTTTTATTGACAAACTTAAAAAGTCAATCACTCAGATAATGAATTATAATTCGTAGAAATTAAGTCACGTTAAAGGACTGGCAAGACTTGTGATTGAGTTAGCTACAGTTGATGAGAAGTTTAGTGAAAATTAAGTTAGACTTTATGCTTGTCAACAATGGTACCGTACATTATAATAATACGTATACGTACACACTCGACTCGTAGTGCAGTTAGAAGCTTGCATGGTTGTAATTGCAATAAATTGATTAAATTACGCAAATATCTCTCAAAAGCTTTTAGTTGACTGAAAAAACCTGAAAAAAAACTATGATAATCAATCAAGCTTGTTTCTCCGAATCCAAATGGATTAAAATGTGATGGTGAATCGCTTTGAATAAGATAAGAATGCGGGAGACCAGTAGCTACATAGATGTCAGCATGATCTAATGTGAGTTAAGAGTCAGGTCACGGTTGCACAATAAGTTAAGTGATTGACTGAAAATAATATTCCAAAAGTTTTCACATTGTAGAAAATTTACGTATGCCCAATTCGTCGAAGAGAAAATAGTAAACAACAAATGTGTAAAGCTGTGACGTTAGATCTAGCTCGGGAACGTGTTGGTGATGGCATAAGAAATTCTTAACCTAATCTGTCTTTTCTAGTTAAACAGATATCCGCTGAATATTATGTGTACAATATATTTAATGGAACTACGGGATGATGGCATGAGCTGGTAGAAAATAGGAGTAATCACTGCCAACAGGGCTTTATATAGTGTTTAAATGATTCACTTAGAAAACGGATATGAAAGAAAAGACGTATAAAATATTAGAATACAGCAAAGAAGTGAACGTGCAAACATCAGAAAATAGTGAATAGAAGAATTTGTTTGATGACCAAAATGCAGACCTAAAAGATCAGATGAAATTATTGTGGAAGATTTTTATAATTTTAGGCAGTTGATTATAAAATATAGCCTACTTCAAAATTGCAAACGAAACTTGATTATTTTTTAAAACTTCACTGACCTTGCAATTGTCGTCGATTTTTATAAAACGGACGTTCGTCTTTAATAGACACATTCTCAGTTATATTAATCCGTTATATCGAGGCTCTACTGCAGGGTTTGCCAAACTATGTTCCCCGAAACACCAGTGTTCCGCTGAACCTGAATAAATGTTCCGCGACAATTTGGAAAGGTTTTATACACTGCAATATAATGAAGGATCTTCTACTTCATATTGAAAGGCGAGTGATGATCAATCCTCACTGATGTTCATGACGTCAAGTATCTAGCTGCAGGCGAGGGACCATCTTTTCTCACACAGTGCACACACAAGAGATGGGGTAAATTATTTTTACCTGACCAGCTGACAAGTCTTGTCAGTTTAACGACAGTTGCCAAGATTGACAAAACGGTTAGCCGCACTAATAAGTATAATATCTCTGACAACAACTAATAACGTTTATTTAAATTTTTACTAGTAGGTAGTTAATTACCCAACCTAAAAAATAATCTAAGTGTCCCATTAAAATTTCCGGGCTTGCGAAGTGTTACATTGCAGAAAAAGTTTGTTTCCCTGCTTTACTGTATATAATTTAGACATTAAATAACATTTTTCGGGTTGTTTTTAAGTATTGATATTTTTCTAGATCCGCCCTTACGTAAAATATGTAAGTAAATTCGAGAGCTTTTATATACCACCTTACCACCGTAAGGCTTTCCATTATAATATGTCTGTCAACTCCGCAAGAACCTGCCTGAAACTGAAATTTAATTTTCAATTCGGTTTTGTTTTCCTGTCGTAAGCACAGACCGCCAATCATAGTTGGCTTTTTATTATTACTTGTGTGTAGTATGTATGGATATTTTACCTATCGCGTTTACTAACCACAATATTACAATATTCTCGTGTAGCATTTATATTATTCACATTTAATGTATGTCAACCGCTGTAACCATATAAGTAACACATTTTGATAATTTCATCCACCTATACAGATTAATTAGTTTTGACGATGCTTATTTAGTTGAACACCATTATTAAACACTTGATTACATCGAACTACCCATTCTGTCTATTGAAATAACTTAGATCCATTCTATATTTTAAAAGAATTTTGATTCGTTAATTTTATAAAAAATCATTTATATCGAATATCGAAAGAAAAAAGTACCCACAAAACAAATTTTATAAGAGGTACAAAGAATATCTAATCAATGATTTTGGGCCAAAGTCAAAATACTCAATAGACGCAACCTTAAAGTTTATGAAAAGTAAAACTGGTGTTTTATTTACCAAATCTGATATTAGTTTAATAATTTATTTATCGAAAACCAGTAAAATTGATGTGAAGTTCCTTTTCCTGGTTGCAAATTTATTAGGCCATCCTTTTTTCAAACTAAGAAGCTAAATTTGGGTACTAATTTGGCATTTGTAGATTACTTCCTTTAGATAAAATGTCTATTCAGTTGTATGTATTGTGATTGTCAAAGAATATTATGAAAAAACTGAGGATTACGTCCTTTTTCCTTTCCACAGTTTCCTGCAGAATTATTATATGGTACGAGTGTTATATGGATGCAGCCTCGTCCAAGCTACATTCTGATCTACCTGAGTAAATCGTGATTGAAAATTTAAAGACACATTAACACTTAGTATAACTTTTAGAAAATAAGGAAATTTAAATACTCAAATGGAATATACTACATCTTTCCTAATTGCCAAATTATTGAAAAAACGTACCACTTTAAAAGTTATTGAATGTTTTGTCTGTTGGAAGTCTTCTGCTAATCAAAATTTTGATCGTATAGTGCTTGGATTACTATCAATATTATGTAAGTCTTTGCCCATTAAATTGATGATCTTAAACTTACATATTCACTAGTGTGTCATATTGGATGTAATCGGCATTTCCACATTTTTCTCTAACCATAATCACACACTTTTCTAGAACCAAAATCATCCCCATCTTAATGAATCTAATGCCATATTACATGGAGATGTCTTTATTTCTATATGCTTAAAAACCATGCATGTATTTACTATCGCAGGATTTTATACACTCAGGTTAGATTTTGTGACGTTAGGTTAGGTTAGCTGCTTGGTTGGGTTGTACGTAAACCACATAATAAGTGGCTTCACCTCAAGAAAAGTACTGCCTATTTAAATTATGGGATTTTTTCTCTTCCATAAAACAATGCACATAATTATTTTATTGCTAAGGAAATTCTTATAAAAATAAAGTATTATAGCTACTATTAAAAATTATGATATACTTTTATCATTCAGCTTAAAAGATTTATAAATCTTGATAACAACTAACGGGCGTGTTGATTACATTACGTGAGTAATCAATTTCTTTCTAGTGACTGATGCATCACAGTAAAGTTGCATTTTTTTCTTATCTCCTTACATTCGAAGTAATATATCCTTCAGTACTTTTTCTCGGAATCGAAATTTAATATATTGTTAGTAAACCATAAAATGTGTGTTAAATGACTGACTAATATCTGATAGATGCGGTGAAATCATTATATTGAAAGGACTCGAGTGACATCAAATTAACATTTAAAACACCGAATGCGTGCTTCTCAAGGTCATATAGAAATGACAGTTGTTGATTGAATGAAATATCTCGCCTATATTTGTTTCTGTAAAATTATAAAGACTGTACTTCTCATATATTTATTTTCAATTGACCAATTTTTTAGGATATTTATTTAAATAACAACCATAGTGACATTCAAATTCGGTATCAACCATAGTATAATGTTGAGGATTTTTCTAATATATATAGATACATTTTATGGTTGTCTTCTTGTCGGACTCTTCTACTGAAATTAATTGTTTGGTACAGTATAATATGTTGTGACATATTCATGAACCATCAAGGATTAAAACTAATACTTTCTTTAATTTTGTCCACAGCTGGATGCAAAGAAGAGTCCTTTAGCTTTATTGGCGCAAACCTGCAGCGCAATAGGAGCTGATCCTCCAAATGCAAAGCTAATCTCAGCAGTAGAAAAGGCGAGCCAAAAATCCAGCCACAAACACTCATCTGACAGCTCTAGAGAAAAGTCTTCACCGTCTTCGTCAATCAGCAACAACTCAAACGAAGCCCCTCCTAAAGCTAGTTTCAAACCGTACGAATCATGTCTGACTGCTAGAGACAAAACAAGATCTCCCGAAGAAAGAACGTCCAGTGGACAAAGAGTAAGAACCCCTGTATCATCAAAAAGCAGTTCTGGCAATACTCCAATTCAACCAAGATGTGCGAGCAATCACAGTTCATCTTCCCAAAGAACATCTCCGTCGAATCAAAGAAAATCTCCTTCCGAAAAAGAGATGAGATCTAGTCCTTCTAGAATTTCACCACATATATCAAGAAGTAATGGTGATCTGTTAATGACTAATGGATCTCTTCATAGTCCTACAGGTGCTAAAATAGGGTACACCCCAAGTGTTCTCAATTCATGTAATGATTCAATGTTAAAGGATATGCCACTCGGTACTTTCAAACCGGGTCAAGGAATTCCTGTTTCGACGTCTGCGTTTCTCGGCGGATTACCTGCTCCAGGTTTTTCCCTTCCGGCTGATTTAATGGCTGGTGGTCTACTGGCTGCGCAACACCATGCTCTCAAAACTGGTGCTTTGAATCCATACCTTAGTTATGCTCGTCTGAAAGCTGGAGTTGGAGATGCATGTCGTGATCCTTATTGTACGGGATGTTCACTAAGTGCGCATTTATTATCAGGATTCAAAAGTGGTGCGTGTCCTGCAGGATGTGTTCAATGCGATCACGCGAAAGGTCCAGCATTTCCGCCTCCAGGTCATCCTTCAGCATATGCCCATGCCCAACTAGCCGCATTGGCCGCAGCATCACAACTACCGTATGTATGTAGTTGGGTAGCTGGAGACTCAGCGTATTGCGGCAAGCGATTTGCTGGTTCAGAAGAACTCTTGCAACACTTAAGAGGACACGCAGCAGCGTTAGGAGAAGCCGCTTCAGCCGGTTCGCATCCTTTGTTACCCCGAGCTTACCCGACCCCGCCTTTGAGTCCTTTAGCTCCCCGTTTCCATCCTTACAGCAAACCTCCCCATCTTCTTCAACACCACCAGTTACCTTTCCCCATGCCACCTCATCCGTCTTTGGCGGCTTATTTCCCTCCCTACCCGCTGTTCGGTCCTCGTGGTCTCCATCCGTGAGACTACGACTGAGCGTTGACCGGCGAAACGCAAGCCAAATATGTGACTGTGGTAACGTAAACTCAAATCCCTGTAAATATTACTGAATAGGTTCTCTTTAAGTAATTTATATATATAAATACTGTTCACTATCGGCACTCGGTGGAATCCCACATTGAAAAGGATACGGAACACTTCCTCGATAACACATTCGACTTGACATTTCACTGACGTTTGCTTTTTAAATTTTGACAGTAATCCGCACCGAATGTGAAATTAAAATTCTCTTTACTTGTTTTCTCAACACGTATTAAATTGAAGACCGGTTTGTAACATAATCTGACGTTAATTTGTATAAATCCATCACTCTAATGTTAAAATACACCGCCTCGAGCTCATAAAAAATTGACTCTGGCCATCATAATATTATCATTTAATTACGCTCACGAAATATATTCCTAATTATGCACCTTGCGTACATGTTTTTTAAACATATAATTAGCTCCTCAATTAATACTAACCGGGCTTCTTATCGTATTGTTCTTGAATTTTGAAACATATATTTTCATTAAAAACATAATACACATCCCGGACTCGACCTCACAAAACGACTTTTTAAATCACAAAGCAACCGAAAATTGTTATCAACTCATTTCAAAGAAAAATTACAGTTAAACGCATAAATAATGCTAAATTAGTAATCTGATTCATAATATTTCAAGAATTACCCAAATATTAAAAAAATATACAACTCTATTTTATGAATGATATAAAATTATGTCAAAATTGTTTGAATTGCGTAATTCTAAAGAATACATTCAAAGTTCAAATATGATTGATGTTAAATTGCATCAATCATATATTACAATCTAGATTAGATAATCAAATTTGAGTCAGTAAGTGTACTGTGGTATTTATTGACGCTGATATATGAAATATAAGCAATTTTCTATATATATATATAAACAGTATACAAGTTTAAAACAGAAAGTTCGTTCCGTATCCTTTTTTATTATATTCGCTAGTCTCGAAACGCTAAAACTACATGTTATAATGTTGTAATACGTGTATGTCTGTGCGACACATTATTTCTATTGTGCGACAGTTAATATCCTGTTCAATTCTGAAGTAAATATTGCATTAAAATTGTTTGTATTTTAATTTAAACCCATTGTAAATTTATGCATTCATATAGTCACAGTACACATCCTGCTAAAATACTTTAAAAAAATAAGTATATGTACTTGTGTATACTGCCCAAAATATTCGTCTTAGGCCAATCATACACAAGCCACAATTTAATCATCCAAAATAAGGTGTATCGTTATGAGAAAACGTAAAAATACAAACTTTTTTACTCTTATTTTAGCAGCATGTATGAAAATATTGTTACTAGACCGAAAAATGCGGTCCGAAATTTGTCATTTGTTGAAAGGGTCTTCATTTTTTATAAGCTTTTATTAATTTGTCAAAATTTTGCAAGTGTAAAAATAATTCGGCAATGCAATGTCTGCCATTGTGCGATGTAATGATGTAAAGTTCATTAAAAAATACGTATTCATATTCGAGCACATGAATTTAAGCATAAAAACATATACCTGAAATTTATCCATTATAGAACCAAATTTGTGTTAGAGACATCAAGTGTAAGAATGGATATATGTCTGAAATATTATTAGTAAATCAAAAACTGTATAATAAATTCCGTTTAATACTTGTTACTATCTATGGGCTGTAACTTGCACACACCTAATAATTTGTAATTACCCAAAGGCACTTCACACGGATCACATTTCGCGGTTGAAGTAAAAGTGTGAAAATTTAATTCAGAATTATATTAATTATTTTTACCAAAGGTTTAAGATTGTTCTCATACATTGCTACATACCAGTGCTACACATTAATTGTTTTTTTTTTGTTAGAAAATAATCCATTCAGAAAAAAAAATGTATAATAAAAGAATGTATTAAATTATATATAATCCTGTCAACTGTATAATTTTTGAATATTGTGAAAATCACTTTACATAGATAAATACGTAAACATTACTTTCAGATCTCAATTATTATGTCGCTTATAACTCACAGATTGATAAAATATAAACTATGTAAAAATGTAAATCTATTTTTCGTGTATTGATAATGCGATGTTATGCGTGTGATTTTAATTGATATTTTGTTATATTTAAATATCATCACCTACCAAAATAAGCTTCTAGTAATTGTAAAAACATTTTTATAAACGAAGTTTTTTTCATCTGTAACTTTTTCAGACTGAAAACGAATTCATTCTCAAATTCCATTGTACACGTGCATTAAAAGTTTAGTAGTTTGACACCGACTACATTTGGTTGTTTTTTTTTTTTTTAATTATTACGACCGCGTCGCAACTACAGCGCTTTCATTTTCCGTGTATAATGGACTTTACAAAAAAATAATACGGCGTTGATATTAATGTTTAAAATTTCATTTCTTTATTGATATAAGGTTTTTATATTCAAGAAAATTAATGCATATTTAAATTAAATTAAATATATAATGAAATCACTGACATCTGTGTCACTATTGTTGAATCAGAAATTTGTTAGTTGTAATTCATTATTTTCACATTATAAGAAAATATAATAATCATTAATGATATTGTATATTAAAAGAAATATACCTTCGGCAATTTAATATAAGCACAGTTTATTGTTATATTATAATTTAATGGTTATCATTATTATTTAAATTTGTTGTTTGAAGTCAGATTAATAAATGGAAAATATAATTTGAAAATACGATTTATATCTTAATGTTTTTTTCTTCCCTCATCACCATACACACAAACTATTTATATTTAAGATAAAACAATTAGTTTGCTTAAAAATAACATTCTTCTATTAGCGGACTTGGTAGCGTGCGCGCTTCCTAGTGATCCGAGGAGGAATGCGGGCTCGATTCCCCATCTGTCAGATTTAAAAAATCCGAAAATACAGGACTGGATGCCCATCGGGTTGAGAAATTGTCTGATAAATAATTCTCGTGAAAAATAATCTATCAAGACGACGTTACATTGCGGATATCCATATACTCCTCTTTCAGAGTTGATATCTTCACACTGTGTAGATCCATATGCTCCATGTTGGAAGCGAACATGTGTATACAAAAATAACACACATATTTGTCGAACCTTTTGTGACCATATCTCAAATTGCGACGATAATAATGCAGCAGAAGAGAAATGCATTCCGGAAGTCTAAATGACATTTGCAATAGTACAATGATGACGTCATATCCGGTAATTTTCGACAAAGTAACAAAAGCTAATTCGTCGGCAATATTTCAGAAACAGGTAACTCGATTTGTCGGCTTAAGCTTCGTTTACTTCACGTATCACTTGCATATATTTTTTATAAAATGTGTACAACATAATATACATATATGTCAATGCAAAAATATACCAATGATACAAGAGGTTACAAAAAATACAACTTTGCTTTACAGAGTGACTTAAAACAATATAATATATTATATGATATTATCAAATTACGTGCTTCTGCAATACTGGCGACGACACACCGAATTTTGGAATCAAAAGATAATTTAATTTGTCCGCTACGAGGATGTAGCATATGGATTACAAATTGATAAAAAATATGTAAAAGAAATTAATAAATTATTGTGAAACGAAAATAAGTAAAAAAAAAATATACTTCTTACACCTTCTCGAGTCTTTATGCTTACAATGCGTTGTGGACGTTACATCCAAATGCAAGTCGATAGTTCTAATCTCTTGTTATACGACTTTTTTTACCACTGATAAATACCATCATTGACTACAAGTTGTTATCATTAACTAATTTTGCCAATTTTTTGACTTGCATCTGTGTGCTTATCGAATACAGATATATCCACTAGAAATGAAATCAACATACCTCCGCAATATGAAGACAGATTAATATGCACAGTGACAATTGAATCGTACAATTATAACTCATAATAAGCTTAAGGATATTTAAAAGATATATATATTTTTTAAATCATCTCGAGAGTATTGGGACATAATAGGAAGAGCTAGAAGAAGCTTGTGAAGGAGATTAGATGGAACCAACCCTGGATTCTGGAGTCCATATGTTCATTTAGGGAGTAGATATGCAAGAAAAAGAAGAAGAATATTTTAAAAGAATTCATTCAATCCTAAAAATTCAAACTACGTTTTATCCTGACCGCCTGGCAGCATTCTCCGCCACCGAAGGGTTTTAATAGAATTCCGAACGCGTTTTTTGAACAATGCACAGTGAATTAATAATTCCTAATATAATAAAAATAAAACAAAGAAATTTACGAGACGCCCTTGAAGGACATTATATGTTAGGATCGTTACGCCTGTTGCTCCGGCGGCGAGACGGCGAAAAGATAACGATTTGACAACCAGAGGTGGCAGTGATAAAGATGTTAAACGGCTTATTAAAAAAAGTCGTGGTTGGTTTAATTAACTATTAAGCAGGAAACAAGAATTATGCCTTCATAAAATATACACTAAGCCACGATATTAATTCGTTGTATATTAAAATAAATATTTTTATAATTAGTCTTATCAGCTGATAATCTTTAGTTGAAAACTATTATATTTGAATAATAACACAGCATGTATAATATTTTAGACTATATTGAGCAATGAATAAGCTTAGAGCAAAACAAAGATAAAATGTAATTATAATTTATCTTACATATTTTTTGTATATCATTGTACATATCTTTATTATCCGACTTATCCTGTGATAGATTCAAACTCATTCTTTATTGAAAATTATTATATCAATCCTCTCTTCACAAATTTATTTCAATACTTGGCTGTATACAATATTTTAAGTTCTTGTTAATCATTTGTGATGATTTTAGAATTTAAATATGTACGTACAGCCTCAGGAATGTACAATAGATTTTCTCAGTATGATGCAAGTCTTCGAAATGCTGCCTTTTAAATAATATAGACCGATATAAAAAAGTGTTGGGTAAGGATTTTTTAATTAATATTTTCGACTGATGGTGCTTGATGGAAATTGATTTTAAAT
>JAGVSQ010013496.1:0-11076 GCA_022683975.1 Rhyacophila evoluta
TTAAAATCAATTTCCATCAAGCACCATCAGTCGAAAATATTAATTAAATATGTTTTTTCTATGTGTGTTTTATATCAATATAAATACGTATTTGTAAAACCACTTTTTCCTTTATAAATATAAATGTATACACGTATTGTCAAATTACATAAATGAAAATGTAAATCCTTGGTGCTTAGGAGATTTATTATTAATCAAATACTATATCACATAAAACAATATATATCTACGAATGTTTTAAGCTAATAACAATCTATATGAACCTTTTTATTTGTGACTATTAATATATTAAATCTAGATTTTAAGTAACGATTCTCTCTTCCTGTCTCTACGATTTAAAACTCAGAGTTCTAAGAGTCATGATTATTATATCTTATGGTGAGACAAAAAAACTTGTAATTATATGTGGCACATGGATAAATACGATATTTTAATGGTGCGCCTCTGAGTTGAAGATATCACAGGAACTTATAACCATAATGAGTGTAATTGGTTACAAGGTAAAGACGCCACACTAATGATGTTCAATAGTAATGCTACTTTTTCAATATTGAATAAAAATACTCGATACCATCATCTAGTGCTGAACCAACAATTTAACGAAATCCGTGACTGCTCAATTCAATAAAATATAACTAACTGAGTTTATTGAGTAGTAATGACAGATAATTTGAAATCAATCACATTAATAGTTGTATTACCTAATAATAAATCTCAAAATTATACTCACTTTGTATTGAACGCTATTTCTAATAATTTAGTGAAGCCAGTTCATTAAAATATACTTTATTGTATCAATGAAATCGAAATTATTGACTACTTATTTTTTGAAAACCAAATTTAAATCAATTTTTAAATTATTGAAATGTTTTGTACATCGGCTTTGAATATATGTATATTTAAATAACTTTATTAAAAGGTACGAAGTATAAAAAAAAATTATCATATGGAATAGTATATATTTACTTAAATAATAGTATCTCCGGTAGATAAGAGATTAGTTTGCGCGCCAAAAACCCGAGGAATGTGGGTTCGATTCTTAGATCTATTGAATTTTCAAAAAATGCAAGACAGATACCCAATAAGTTGAACAGTAGAGTAAAAACAAGTTCTCGTGAAAAACATTCAGTTTTTTAAAGATCAATATTTTTCATTTTTTGTGTAAACATTTTCACTTTCGTAACATATGCTACACATTCAGACATGGTAAAAAAAACACAACATAACTGACAATTTTCTTAGTCATATTCTATCCATCGAAAATCTACGATTACACATCACCCTTTAAATTTTAAGGATCTTCCAAGTTGATTAAAAATAATTGCACTTGTATATTTTTTAGAAAAATTAATAAATAATACTGTCTTGATATAAGTTACTTTTGAAAGTTGTAAATGTGACTGATTGATTTAAATTTGCAATTAAAATTTTTTTTAAATGCAAAACCATGACGATGAAAAATTAGCAAATAACATTCAAAATGTTTTACATAATATTTAATTCTATCGCACGTAATTACTTATCGAGTACCATATTGAATGTTTTTGTTTAAATTATCAAACAATTCTTTATTGAATAATAATGCCAGCGAAATATTTCCGTTGTTTTTTTTTCATGTAAGACAGTGTACTGTTTTGAATGGACGTATGTTTTTTGCTTTCGCTCAAGAAAGCACCCCTACTGTGAAATGATAATTAAAATTTTTAATAGGCAATCAGTGCTGTGAGCATTGTACGAGAAGCATCTCTTTTATACCACTACAGTATAGTTCGCGCCAAATTCACATGCATATTTCTTAATTTAATAAATCGGAAATTGTATGTCAATTAATTTTTAATAAAAATATTTTAAATACTATTATATGTGTTCAATGCTTTTATAAATTATAGTCAGCAAAAGTCAGCATACATTTATTAAGTAAAATATAAAATAATACAATGTTTTTATTGTGTTTAGTTCAATGTGTTATAATTATACTTGAATATTAATTATTTATTTTCTACATCACATGATTGTTTTTCTTACTTTTTATTAACCAAAAGTATGCCGATTAAATATCATATATTTTAATTAATATTTATCCAAGCGTGTTTTTGCTATTTGTAATATATATATATATATACTATATTATGTTATAAACGGCATAGGAAAATATGAAAGGAAAATAGCAGATATTACATGTATTGAAACATTTAGCCTTCTAGAGTCAAGAAAATATTTTTTGATATTTGCTCATTATCATAGCACAATTATTAGATATTTTTTTCATATTATATTTTTGAAAAGCACTATAATGAATAAATAAAGCATTTAATTAAAAGTTATAATACAAAGTATGTATTGTTTTCATTTGTATTATATTATAACGCATAAAAACTTTAACTGAGCGTTATTACGCTAAGTTATTAATTATGTATTCATAATTAATAACTTTGTAGACAATAAAAAAAATTGTAAATGATCCAGGATGATTCCATTGAAAATCCAAGATTAGACATATAATATATCTTATATCTGATGGCAAATATATCATTCAAGAATCTGTCACTATATTTTTATTGAGAGTGAGATATAACGTGCATTTTTTTAAACTAGTAAAAATGATTTATTGAAGTATTATGATATAAATGCATAATGTTTGTCTCTCCGGTAGCGTAGTTAGTAGCGTGCGCGTTTAGCAATCAGGGAAATGCAGGTTCGATTGCCCATCTGTCGCACTTTCAAAATCCGAAAATGCAGGACTGAATGGCCATTGGAGTGAGTAATTGTCTGACAGACAATTGCCGTAAAAAAATAATCTGTCAAGACGTCTTCATACTGCGGAGATCCATATACTCCTCTTTCAAGAGCGGATATCTTCACATTGTGTAGATCCACATACTTCACGTTGGGAGCGAACATGTTGTAAAAAAAATGGAAAAGCGAATATAGAGGAACGAGGGAGAGAAAGAGAAATAAAAGTGTATTTTGAATAAACAATTAATAATGGATGAATAAAATGTTTGGGTTGTCTTGTATTGTTACCGGCACTGTATACCAAAGCGCGGCGCAGCATGTAAGAGCTAACCCGCGGCCAAGCGAAAGGTCCCGGGGTCAAATCCGACATGCCGACACACTGTTCCTACTCCACTTATTTAATCCTAATGCATCGGCTCCATCTAAACGTAGCATGTTACTATAATTCATAATTTTTAAACTAACACAATGCCGCTTTAAAAGATCACATCATTATCTTCTATGTAAGAATATGGTCATGAAATGAGCGTTAACTGAAAATAAAATTTGCATAAATATATTCACCGTTTGAATATTAAATACATACGGATAAAGTATAGCAGCGATTTTATTGTTTTCCAATAAAATAGAAACTTATGCACTTTTTAATTCATACTGAATAATTTATGTTGACAAACTATCCCGGTAATCGATTGGTAGATAGACGTTCGTTGATAAAAGAAGTCGTGGGTTCAAAGTTGAGTGACTGAAAACCGATTTTTATAAAGATCAATCTGTTAAAAATAGATCTTTTCATTTTGGAGATCGATAATAAATGCTCCCTTGATATATAGATAAAAATGTCTAATTTAGTATTATAATTTTCAGAATCTTATTCTGTGATACATAATACAAAAAAATATAAAGTTTAATTGTTCGAATTTTTCTTCCATTCGTATAAATATTCATAGTTGAACTATATTAATATTTTTTATTTCTTTTATAACGTATTCTATATTATTTATTCAAATAGCCAAAACGAATAAAATATATGTACATGTTGATATTGAAAGTATAGAGATCTCAAAAATAAATATGTTCCTCTATTAAATAACAACATATTGTTATATTGGAATTAAACGTGAACGATTTATGTAAAAGTAATAATACAATTCATTAATTTTTTTTTTTTTTTCAAATGATAAAAATCCATTATTTATAACGATATATAGAAATGAATTACTCCCGTTGCATGTATAAATGCTGACAGTTCTATAGATATACGAAATAAATATATATTTATTAGGTATCCATATAATTTAATTGCGTTTCATTCATTTACTGTAATCATTGATACTAACGTATCATAAAAATATTTTAATGAATACGGCCTATGTAATAATAACACTGGTCACTATCCTGCATATTTCGATAGACCAAACCGAGGCCGAGAGCAGTGGCGGACGTAGAATAGATAACATTGTGCATTGCGCAAGTGTGCATAACAGGGCGGGGTCGCCCAGACCAGAGGCGGTCAGTGGCGGCACAAGAAGCTTCGCGAATGGGCGGAAATTATCGCTTCGCTGACTTTTCTGCGTCAATCAGTTTGAGTCTATGCATCATATTTAACTTACCAGCGAATGGAATATGATTAAAATGTTACATACGATACACATATCAGTGTATAAATATGTTGTATTAAAATGTTTTATTTTTCAATTTTTGACATAAAGAAGTATTTTTTTTTAATTGATGATAAAAATCAGCGAAATAAAAAGTTATACCTTTGCTTTGCATTGCCTATTTCAATTAGTTTGATCGGTAGGAATTATCAACTAGTTAATACAAAAGTGTGGTTTTATAAATGTAAATTAATTATCAGAACACCGCAGTAGAAAATCTATATTATCTAACTGAAAATAAAAAAAAGAAACGTGCTCTTTCGCATGACCATTATCTTAAATTATTATAAACCGTTTAAAAATTTAACAGCCGAAATAGCTATCGACGCCCTTGTAATTTAATGTAACTGATAAAAAAATTATACAGTAAAATTAGATTCCATTATTATTAATGTATCGAGAAAATAGTTGTTAGTAATACATTGATTTCTATAAAAAGTTGCAGAAATTAAAAATGTATGAGAGTCTTAAGTTGATTGCATGTTGATTTATCATAGATATTTAATTAATTTCTTTCATAATTATAATTAGATTTATTTTAGTTAAGTATTAAAAAAATATATAAGAATGACTAGGAGCTTGATAACACCGTCCAGCCACTGACCAAGAGCTATGCAAGGCAAAGCGCTGTCGTTGGCTTCTGACCCCGCCACCAGCGCTACCATCTTGTCCGGCTGCTGCCTCAATATCTACCAAGCACCGGAGTACCATTATGATAAAGCATTGGGGCTATCCATCTACACGCCCGCTCAGGAGAATGTGATCTCTTAAGGTTGCCGGAGATTGTTCTCGAGTCAAGGCTCTGAGGTATCCTATTCGCGGCTTATTTCGGACTCCGGTGCTGTTTGATTAATTTGAACATTGCAGAGATCGTTTTCAAGGTGCTTTAGCAATACGAAAATAATGCAAAGTATACACGAAGGAACTGCCCACAGAACATTTCTCCTGATATTTATATATTCACCTTCAATATTATCATTTAATTGTGGCTACTGTATTTATTTAATAAAAAACTTGCATACCATTGTAGTAAAGACATATTTTTTGCTATTAACCTAACATCAATTTTGGGAGAGTATAAATAAAGGAAAGAACCATTGCAATATAAACGTTTCAACGTTGTTTTCCATGAAACTGTGAAAATAAATATCAAAACTTAGTAGAAGTTCTCTTCATTGAAGTAAATACCATTAAAAACTAGTCACTAAATACAATAATTTATCATTAAATACATAAAATTATACTCTAAGTGTTAAGTATATCATATATCTAAATATCAACTATACACATAACTAAATAGTTATTCATGATGAATATACTTGACTGTGTTTCTTTATGGAATGACAGTGTATTTAGATTAGTCTGGTTCTCCCGGTAAGTGATACGTTTTAGTAATTTATATGTCACATTAGGTTTAATAAAACTCATCAATATCCGTATAACCTTTTAAGTACTGTAACATGGTAGGAAAACCGTAATAATATTGCATTAAGGAGTTAAATGAACAAGAATAAGATATATTAAAATACCTTGAAAATCATTTCATGTGAGCTTAGCACAAATAAAATAGATGAGTGCCATTTTTCAATAAGGCGTGCCTACTACAAACCGAATAAAACCGCCCATTTTATTTTCTTGCCATAACTACCAATATCGACTAATGCCGGACAAAAGAATAGTGTTTTACGATAGTTTTCAATTAAATATTAATCGATTATTACCGAGTTGACCTCCAAGACTATACGATTACTGATAATCAAGAGAATTAATATTTTCCATAAAAAGTTTGATGTTACTACTGAGTATCCACTCATAGATATCTTCCATAAAAGTAATAATTAGTTTTTTATCTCGATCAAATTATGGCCAACTGGATAGGTTTTTTTAGTTTACGAAATTTAATTTATTTAAAATGTTTATTTATTTATCCTCGATTGATTTAGTGATATAATAAAGAGTACGGCCATTTTAACATCAAATGAAGATACTGTAAAGAAAATAAAGCATTTTGAGTACTAATTGATATTACTTTTGATACTCTCAAATATATATTACTTCCTTATTAAAATTTTAACCTTTTAACTCAGTTTTATAGCACTGATAAGCTATATTGAAAACTAAAACTATGAATTTCACCAAATATTATTTACTCAATAATAATTATCAAATATTATTAAATTATTGTTTTTTTTTGCATATTATAAAGGTTGATTTATTTTGTGAGTAAATTACTTTTTCTTACTTCATTGGACTTAACAAATCTTTGTTTCACTTGTATGTAAAAATATATATATTGAAGATTATCAATTCAGTTATATTTTGTAACATATGGAAGTATACTTAGAGCGGCCCGTTTTTCTAGTTATAGACAAATCTACTAATAGATAAATTTTCCAAAACGTGTATCTATATGCCAACAGATTAAAGACAGTTATATTAAAGTACGTATCAGTGCAAAGATAAATAGTGAGAGGTATGGAGGGAACATACAGCACTGATGGATTAAGCGACTTGTTGATATACATGACTGCTAAAAACTATATTTTTATCATATGAGCTACCTTGAAGTGATGTTTTAGTTAAAATATATTTAATTAAGCTAATTGTAGTAATTCAAGAAACTATAAAACTATATCACATATGGTTATTTTTAGTGTATAGCTTTTGGCAACGCTGATATTTACCAATATCTCAACGACAGTTACAAACTAAATATTTTTGATGAAAAGCATTGCTATACTGTTAAATGGACTTAATTTCATTGTTGTTGTGCATGAAATTTCAAAAATAATTGTCGTAATGAAAAATATCGTTGTTAGCATTTCTCGTTATTATCACTAATATCGTTGTGTTGATGTTTAGCATTTAAGGGTTTAAGTAGTTATTTAACTTATAGCGAAGCGCTGATTTCATAATGTAAGGTATTTTTCACATTTAACAGTTGAAGGTACTATTTTTTCATGGTTTCTATTATATAATAAAACATTGATTTAATAGCTTATCAAGATCTTCGATACGTATTTATATTTGACAAAATGTCAACAGGTATCCGCGCGTGTGTGTGTTCATAAATGTTAGGTCGCCCATTCATAACGACATTGTCCACAAGGCGATACATGGCCGTACAAATCATATTCAAGAGACAAATTTGCTTACAATGAAATGTCACATCATGGCACGAGACAATATTAAATCTGTGCCCTCCCCTTGCAGAGACTTCGAGCTGTTGCTCTCCTCTTAGCCACGAATGATATAAATCTTTAGTCATCGAGCGCGAGGGAAAGTGAGAGAAGGATTTAAGATGCTTTGGCTAAAAAACTAGTTCTGTAATTAAACAATAGATCGAACAGTAAATATTTTAGATTTATGACACCGGTTTTCAACGAGCTATATATTTTCTTATACGGAAGCTGTCTACACTCTAAATTAGAAATCTCATTTTTTAACCCGGCAATATTACATTTACTAACAATGCCATAGACATATTATAATAAATTTTTAATATTTATGTTAGTATTTTTAATGAACTTGTAAGTACTAAATTGACTTTTAGGCAAAGAATTTATTAATTTATTTTATTATCGTGTTTTTAAAATACACATGATGTCTATTTGTGATACAGAGAACAATAGCTATATTTAACGAAATATTTTTAATTATATAAACCATTATATATACCATATAAACAAGAACTTTTTTTAAAAATTTTCAGCCTTTTCATGATAATTCATTCTTTACATATTTGCTTTACTATTTACTTCGTGTAGCTATAATATAATATACTACCTTTTAAATTATTAATATAAAATGTGTTGTCAAATTTTAAATATTGCTTTGAAGTGGACTTATATTAATTTTAAAGAAAATAAATATATATTTAGAAGATTATCATTATTAAGTTATTTGGACATTCGTAGTTTTTATTGTGGAATAGGTTAAACTAGGTTTTGTCTTCTAAAAAAAGTAAGTTTTTTGGCTTTCAGAATCCAGTAAATTATTCAAAAGTCAATGGTTATGGTTTGTCAATTTGACTTTAAATAAAAAAGTATATTATGTGAGGTTTGGTTTTCATGCCCACGCTTTTCAAGCGCCTAAAGACTCATTTAATATTTAGTATTCAATTATTTTGTAAGTAATTAAAAAGTATAAATACATTATGTTGTGATGCAAATCACGAGTTGCACGTGCAACTTCTGGCAGAAGAAGTGTGGGCAAACGAGATATCTATTGACGACGAAGTTGGCTCATAATAATAATATTGAATACGTCACAATTAGCATAACGTATCGTCATTATTAGCATATCGCATCGTCAGCATTAGCATAGTGATGCGTCATCGCGGGCGCGTCACGGGCGCGAGCGCGCGTCGTGTCTGCGGGAAGCACGTGTCTTGTACAGCATTCAGATATGAGGTATTTAACATCGGTTACATGCATGCACGAAAGTGATAATCCTCGTGACTCTACGTCGTGCTACGGTTAATCATCGCTAACGCTTAGAAAAATATTCTAACTGTAACGTTTTTTTTTATTTAGAACCTACTTTATGAATGAAAACTTTTATTGTTATATTATTTCGTTGTTCTATTATGTTTCCATCTCCTCATTTATAAAATTCACTGACCTTTTTATTAAAAAAACTGTCTGAATCAAAAATTTTAATAATGTATGTTATATTATTTACATCGATAATAATTTCCACGCTAAAGGTGATTGTTATAAAATTTATTCTATGAATATGATTATGTTGTTTAATAAATAATAAAAATATGAGTTATGCGCATCAAATTACTGCGTTTTATTTGGACCCGGATCCGTTAGAATTTTAGTTCATACCAAATACCTAAATCATATCTTCCATTACATAAAAAGTATAAGACTTGAAAAAAATAAAAATAAAGATTTTTAGTAAATTATTTTGATTTGCAATTTTTATTGAACAGGTTTCATCAATAAAAATTGAAGGATATTTTATGCCAATCGTTTAGAATTAGAGGAAATCTTCATTGGATTACGTGGGTGACTTTATATTTGAAAATCCATTTTTAATATAAATATTTTAAAACTATAATTAATGAACACTTTAAAAGGCTTTGTCATGAAGTCAGGGTTTTTATTGAAATGTGTCATATCTGACATATTTTTTTGAAAAAATGTAGTGCTTAATATTATTTACTTTAATATCATCTTAATTTTTACAGATTCAAATAGATACTGTCGATGTTATACAATTGTTTTACTTACAAATGATTTTGAATAGGATTGCTGGAAATTAGTCATCAGCTGATCACGATATTTTTAAAATAAATTATGTTGAGTAATAGTATGACAACGGTGGCGGCTAGTAGTCAAGCGTACACGTATACCCACAATAAAAATAAATTGAGTAATTTCCAAGACATTGGCCAATAAAACGTTATTTTTTTTACAAAAGTTACAGTTGGGCAAAGCGTGGGTACCAAAGATTTGTTCCGAAGCTTGCGCCATGTGATTGTTTCGATGTCGTTTTCCGTTTCCTCAGCGAATCGGTCAAGAGAGCTCAACGCGCGGCAGATCGAAATTCGCAACCTTCGCATGGAAGCTCGTTCGATTGTCTGCCCGCCACCATTGTTGCATCAAATGCAATCAGCGACTTTTTCCAGTACGCTCGCGGTGAAACTTAATGGGGATTTGTAATTCAAATGGGTTTCATCTAGTTGCAACATGCGGTGACATTGTTTGAAATTATTTCAAAAAAAATAATTGTCAATGAGTGAATGACATCGCTTTATCATCAGTTTCATTAGAAAAACATTTATACATTTTCTCCTTCTTATTAAACAATTATTATTTGATATCATAACATGAAGTTCATTTAAAAACTTATAAGGCTCAATTCACCAAGAAATCTTAAAATGGTTTCATAGTAAAACTTGAACCTTTATTATAAAACCATCTAAATCCCATATGTGAACCAATCTCCCACTTCAGCACTTAACTGAAATATAACTCATATCAAAAAATTATTATTTAAATTCACGAGTAATGCATTAATACTATTGACCATTAACTACGACTTCATATTTAAATATATTGCATTTATGCAATTTTTAGTTCACAATCGTAAAATATGGTTATTTATAGCAAATGGAACTGATATAAATTTAAATTAAAGTTATCTAAAGAGTTTTTTTTACAAAAGCAAAGGATTAAAATATTTTGAATTATCCATTGAATGGGTGAGGTCCGTGTTATAAGGTGGCTAATCAATAGTTTAGTATATTAAATTTATTTTCCATGAAAGCACAATGACATATATAACCATCAAATCTCTGCAGATATTTCATATCTAAAATGATGTAAAACACTATAGTTGCATGGTTTTTTATGCATTATCATATGCTGCACTAAATAACTGTGGTATTTGGTAAGTTTATTGTTTGCCAAGTAAAATTTTGAAATATCGCTACGATTTTGTTAGCATACAGAACTAATGATCCCTTATCATATGAATAATCGAAGTGCAAATACTCCATCGTCAAGTAATGATGCATTGGAATTCTCGTTATGGCTCGAGATTATACATAGATTAAAATACAACAAAAGCGTTTCAAAATACATTACATCTTTTAATAGGAGGTTTTTAAAACAACGTATTCAAAGAATGCATTTTAAAGAATAAGAGTTTTAATTATCGAAAA
>JAGVSQ010013497.1:0-11075 GCA_022683975.1 Rhyacophila evoluta
GAACTGTTGAGTGTAAATGACTGGAGAGAGAGAGCTAGAGACAGAGAAGCCTGGATAGAAGTTGTGCAGTCGGCCATAGACCTGAATGGATCGTAGCGCCACATAATGATAATAATAACAAAAACATAGACATGAATTATCAATATACAATATATTGTATTATCAGATACTCAATAATATTTTGATTGTCAATTTTGATTTATTGTTTGTAATTTAATTAAATTATCGCTAAGCCAAAGATTAAGATATAAATTTTCACAACTGCTGGTTTAAAAAAAATCTATATGTGGAAGATTGAATGCTTCATGGGCTTAGCAATTTGCGATTTCAAAAAAACCTTTCGAATTTAGTCTTTAAAATACGAAAACTCATTTAATTTATTCCTGGCGTAGGTATCTTCATATCGTGAAGATATAATATATTATAAAATGTATATCTCATGCCTCCTAGAGCAGAGAGACACATTATTTTGAAACTTTAAAATCTTTGAAAACCTATTTTGTTAATTATCTTTTCATCAAGTATAAAACAATATATACACATTTAAGCTTAAAAACCTACGCACATATTTAAATTTGTAGCCTTGAAAGAGATCCGTACAAATTAAAATATAAATAGGATATGATAATCTTTGATGGTTTGTTTATAAAGGACACACATGTCAGGATTTAAAAGCTGGTACAGTTGAGTTCATTTATTTCGCAATTTCATCACATATAAAATAATTTCAACTTTACAATGAGGTCACGATTGTCCATACCTACGCAATATCAAAAGAGGAAAATTGGATTCTTAAAATTTTATCAAATTAATTTGTTAAGTCAATGAGGCATATTATAGGTCATTAGAGTATATTTAAAATTTATGAATTTGGATGATTACGATCATCAATCTCCTGTCAATCTTTTACTGTATAGAATATAGTGAATAAAAGATTATAATTTTTTTCGAAGTCAATATTATTTGTAATACCTTATGACCTCGGATGATACTGAAAAGTAATTAAAAATATGTATAATAACATCGTCCGATAAAATTTCTTCACTTCCTTATTTTTTACATCCTTATTTTGACAGTTTAAACCTTTTAAGAGAGGTCATAAGTCAAATCAACGGTGTTTATAACGTGAATTGATTTATTTTTAATTTATTTACTTAAAAGTATTAAAGATTCCCCCTTAAATTTTTCTTTGAAAATTTACCGACAAAACATGAAAATTATTTTTATTTATAATATATCCAGGCTATTGATACTTCCTATACGTGTAACATATGGATCAAACAAAAAGACTATTTCTTCTAAAAAAAATAGTAATACGTGTAACTAAAATTTTAATAAACTAACTTATTAATATGAATTGTATGTAGTTCTACAAATTTAATGCTAATTCAATAAAAAATGAAAATAATTGTAACAGTCATTGTTCTACTATACTGGTCATTGACAAAGAAAATAGTCTTAAATCTGTTATAATAATTATACAATACAAAAACTTAATATCGGTCGTATATATTTGAAAGCTTGTTATTTATTTATTACATGTTGTAATATTACAAATTATAAGTTTAATACATTAATAACACGATATACATATGGTTATAACAAAAATATTAAAAACATATTAAAATATTTAAAAAAAGAATAAAGAAAGAATTAAATATATAGATATATATATATACAGATGTCTACCAAGTAAGTTAGACAGACCCTATTCTGATAATTTATATAATAGCATCTATCTAAAATCGCTCTCACCTAGGTAGAAGATATCAATATCCGAGGCTATACATTGGTACTGGCAGGATAGTCTTGCATTTAGGAATGAAAAACAGCTGATGTTCTCGATTTTTCAGGTAGTTATCAGAGACGTACAGACCAATATTAGCAAGAGCGCCAGAGTTATCAATAAGACCAAGCATAAGTCGAAAAAAATGCGTCGCCAATTACATATTCCTTCTCATTTTGGAACATACGTTGTGTTTTTGCCGTTAGACAAACAGATATAGAGTACAATTATTCCACTCGCGTTTCAAAGTGTTTTTCTATAAAAGGATGATATGGCATGTAAACCAATCAAAAGCAATGAAAACAACAATCTTCTTTACAAAAAATACTTGTTCAAAATGTTCTTCTTCAATTTTCGGCATATTAGAATAAGTTCACTTTGGAAATATACCTCTAAATTAATTTCTTACGGTAAAGTTGTTTAGTATTATAATAGTAATGTATTTTTTCTTGAACATTCATTTTCTTGGTAATCAAATTTGAATTCAAAGATTAGGATTAATTAATTTTCACTCTACTTTTTTGGTTTTGCACTTATATTAAATTAAGTTAACTTTGCTGTAAATGTACTAATTTATCCCATAATTTTTAATATCTGAAATTTATTAAATACAAAGTAGTCTATATAAATATCAACAGGTATTTATGTTACTAATAAATCCTACGAACGTATTAAGAATTAAATTACGTATTGGTATAGTTTGGTTCAAAAAAATCTCTTGCAATATATGATAATTATATAGATGTGTTCACATTATCTTCAAAGCGCGTCGTATTGAATACATATCTATTCATATTGCACGTTTTCCTCGTATCATCTTTAGTACGTAAGTTACCTTCGTGTTTGAGCCGTGACAAGTATGCTCACGAATTTTGGTACGTTTCAAACCAGCAATTAATTATTATTAAGAAGCCCGTACGTGATGGAACCTATACTCCGCCAAATTGCATGTACTAGTTATTTTATGACTGATGTTGACAAATAATCATATCAACTTAAATTAAGTTATTTATAAATCACTTAAAGCTGTCATTAAAATAATAGGTCTTTCAATAAATTTAGCTACAATATTATCGATTGTTTACTGTTAGTTAACGTGAGCGCTTTGCATACAGAGAATGCGGGTTTGATTCTTACATCTGTTTGATGAGTTTGTTACTATGCAAAAATATAAGACTGGATGCCTTTCGGGTTGAAATTTTGTCTGACAACCAATTCTCTTAAGAAATAATATATTAAGACATGTCTTAGCATGTCGGAGATCCATTTATCCCATTTTTACATGATAATAAAATATATACAAATCAATAACAACGTCTCTCCGATTAACGTGGTTGGTAGCGTGCGCGCCTTGAAATCCGGGGAATGCGGATTCGATTCCCCATCTATCGGATTTTTTAAAAATCTCTAAGCACAGGACTGAACCCGTATTAGGTTGAGTAATTCTCTGATAAACGATTATCAAGAAAAATAATCTCTCAAGTAATTTTTTTAATATTGCGGAAATCCATATCCTCCACTTTCGGAGTGAATATCTTCACACTGTGTAGATTCACATTCTCCAATTCGTGAGCGAACATGATATAAAAAATATCAATAAAAGTAATGTAAACGATTAAAGATATTATAATATACTGTTGGTTAATATTTTGGTTAGTCTGAAGAATGAAAATTGAAATAGCTTAATTATTCATGAACTATGATTTTTTCATAACTCAAGACAACAAAACTATTTTTACCATGTTAGCTTCAAAAGTGGATGATATAGATTGTTATAGTGTTACAATATATACCTATCTAACGAAATATATAGGTCTTTGCTATCAAGATTTACCGAATAACATCTCTGAAATTTAAAAAAATATGAGCAGGATTAAAGCCTGCAACTCCCATCATCAGAATGTGTACTCAAATAAAAGCAATCATATTAAACTGAAAATAATAAAAAATACTGAAAAGTTCTGTAGATTTATGACTTTCTACTAAATTAACAGAAAATTTATTGAAACTAGGGTTTGTTTGTAATATTTTTTCATAACTGCTCTATTAAGGATTATATTTGTACTAATACTGAATATGTCCAGCATATTAATTGTCAAAAGAGAAAAGGACATAACCCACACAAAACGAATTTTCCAGGGCTTACAAAAAAGGTTTATTTAATTTTGGGCTAAAGTAAAAATACGAAATAAACACATCCAAGTGGATGAACACTAAAACTGACAGTTTATTTACGCAATCTGATATTAATTTAATAAGTTATTTGAGGAATAAAGCTGTTCTTCTTCCTTGTCGCAAATTTCACAGGCTATATTTTTTAAAACTTACAAGCCAAATTGATACATTAAATCAGCATTTCCAGCTTACATCATTTTGATAGAACGCGTATTAAATTGAATTTAGTTGGAAGTTCGATTATCGAAAAATATTATTTTGAAAACACTGAAGATAGATTGAAAGTGAAGAAACTACCTTTATATGATCAGTATGATACGAAATAAAAAAAAAATCATATTAATTTTCTGTCAATACTTATTAGCACAATAGTTGATCAACATTGTTGAAATCAAATAAAAATACTGAAATTTTCAGACTATATGAACTTTAAGTTTATGGCAAAAATGATGATACTGGTGAGTATATATCTAAAAAAACGTTTATCTATGAATGCAGCCAATTGTATATTATAAAATACGTGCAGTCATTAACGCAAAGTTTGTATATTACTCTAGCATTGAAATCGATTCTCACGCCGAGTGCGGGCGTCTTTTTGTGCGAGGCATGATTTTTTTCGCAATACTAAATAAAGTTCATTATGGGGACGACGCATGAAGTAAACTTCACTGTTCTGGGTAGAATTTGGTTCCACGTTTTAGCACTAAGCCCAGACACGTCTCAGACTAAAATGTAGCAATAGACTAATTAATAATAATCGGCCATTACACCGAAATCATTCTGTTCGCACATTTATCTTAAATGTCAAATCGTTTTTTATACTTAATAATATTTAATTGTTTAACCTTACCGATTTATATCTCTCATAGACATTATTTGTATATATTAGTATATCTGTATTTCGTTAAACAAAAATTGCGTTGAACAATATAACGTACATATTTTATAAAAACATAAAATAATAAAATTATAAACGTTAACAAACAAGCTTGAGATCCAAAAAATGCGGGCTTAATTCCCACATCTGCCAGATTTAAAAAATTGAAAATACAGGTTGGATGCCCATTGGGTTGAGCAATTATTTGACAAGAAATTCGCATTAAAAATAATCTGTCTAAAGACGTTTCTTCACATTGCGGAGATCTACATACACTACACAGACATCCCCAAACTATGTAGATCCATATGCTTTATTTTCAAGAAGAACGTAATGAAAATATCTAAAATAACTTCTTCTTCTTCTTTATCTATAGCTTTTCCTTACGTAAAGCATATAGACACCACGTGCATAGAATTAAAACTATGAAAAATTCCTTTCAACTCTTTATTTAATATATATATGACAAAAGATACGTTTCTGAATATTTTAGTAGGGCTTATATTTGTATGTAATTAATTAATACAAATTAATATTTACCCCAAAAATGAGTGTTTTTTAATGTCTCCCTACGTTTCAATAGAATGTTTACAGATAATGTTTACCCAATAGCTAATATGTAGCTTTCAATTATTGTTGTTGAAATTGTACGGTCGATTTTTACAGCTATTGGTATTTATTTTAATTTAAAGATGCAGGACTGGGTTGACCAATTGGCTGACAATAAAATATCATTAAAAAAACCTGTTTATCTATAAATGTCATACACTCCATTTTTGTAGTGGATATCTTTATACTTCACATGCTCCACTTTCGAAACGGATATGATAAAAATGTGCCAATTATTATAATATAACAAACTATGTTCAAAGACATTTCATTGCTCAAGGACTATTAATTTTCAATCTTCACTTGGCTTGGTTGCATTCCAATAACTTTAAAATGATATATATTTATATCAATTAATTAAAATTCATTAAGTAAACATGAAAAGTGTTTCTTTAAGCATACCCGTTTCAAATAACTATAATTCTCAACGAACAAGATTTATCTCAAGAGAAATTTACTGTCAGCAAATCACTCTACTCAATCAACATACGTGCCTTGCATTATATTTTAATGACGCTACCGAGCTTAAAGTCGACACCTCTGGTAATAAGCATTTATCATGCATGCATGCTCAATAACTCGGCTACCAATGCAACAATGTTAAACACTGAAAATAATGAACATGTATTTACATAATATTGGAAACAATTATGGTAGCTCATGAAAAAAGGTTTTATTGCAAAGATCATCAATTGTTTAATATGTATAATTTACAAAAATCTAGTGCGATTTCAGTAAAGAGATTCTTTAATTTATTTTATTTTAATTTTAACACGTTATACTCGAAAAGAATTCGGTCTAGAATCAAAAGATATGTCGGATCTAATTAAAGGATCAGATGTGAACTGTAATATGATTCCTAAAATTAAATGCGTAAATAATTTGACGTGAAATTAAGACAAAATAATAAGAAAAACAAATATCCACGTTTCTACACGTTTATCTTTATCTAGTGTCGAAAGAGTGTGTATAATCATTATTGCACATGATGACGTTATCATAAACCGACAAAGTATAGTCGTCATTAAAAAATCATGCGTTTGCTTACATTATTTTGTAAACATAATTATAGAAACGCTTAGGCATGCCCTTTGGAAGCTACGTGAAATCATTCATTTGATACATATATTTGTTTTTCCACTTATATCACTTCCAAATGAAGATTCATATCTACACAGTGTGATATCAAATCCGAAAGATTATATGGATATTCGCAACGTCTTGACAGATTATTTTTCACGAACTTTTCAACCCAATGGGTATCCAGTCCTGCATTTTTGAGTTTTTAAAAATCTGACATAGTCTGATACTATATTAAAAAGTAAAAATAAAATTTAATGAAAAAAAAAATGTATAGTTCTAAGTGTAATTAATGTTTCGATGTACTAAGATAACTTTATTGACTAGGCTAAAAGTTGCACTATAAGTAAAATATTCAATTTATCAATCTTAATTTATATCCTATTTTGTATATAAACATAGCCGGAAGCTTAATAAAGTATTTTTTTCCATGTAATATTAACAATACTGCAGAAAATTGTTCGAAGTAAATCATACGTTGATTTAATCATTGTGTTTTATTATTGTTCAGAAAATAAAAACTCATTTCAACACTCCATTTTGTGCTGTGGAGACTTTGCAAAACGCTCAAAAACTCAGTAATATTTTTGAACTTGTGATTTGTATTTAGAAGACCAAAATACATTAAATCATTCAAGGTGATACATTCAGCTTTAAATATTGGAGCTTTGTGGTAAATGGATCCGCATTAGTATAGTAAAGTTTAACTCTGGACAAAATCACACAGACCCGACGTGCCTTCCACCAAGAATTTTACTACCGTCAATAAACATCACTCTATCTGAATAATTTCAACTCGTTAATATTTTTTCAAGATCCATATTATAAGGAATAGATATGGTATTTTTTTTGTATTGATGGCATTAAATATTATTACTTTGGTATCAATAGTTATTGATTTGGTGAGACACTCAATACATTGCATCTAGAAAAACTTTTTTATTTTTATTTTTTTTCATCTCGTGATTTTATCGTCACTATTAACCGTTGTAGCGCAGACCACTACAACGCGGCAGATTTTTGGCAAATGGGATTTTCGACAGGCCAGTGTGTAAATATCCAAAGGAAAATGAAGATATCAATCATGTTGCATGGCAGTGTAATCTCTATGATACTCAAAGATTAGGCCTATTAAAAAGTTTATTCAAACTCAAGTTTTAACTGCCTTTTTCAACGAAAATTTTGTTACGTTCTCTACATATTGCTTTTTTTAGGCTCAGGTTCTTAAAGTTTAAATCAAATGTAATCTCTAGATTTAAATATTAATGTAAATTATGCTATTTGTTTTTTTGTTAAAATATATCAATTATTTAGCCAAAATAAGCCTTTTTTATGGTTTCAGTAGCCTTAAATAAATTTAAAAATCGGATATGTTATCATTACATTATTGTAGATAATAGTTTTTATTTGATTATAATTTACAATCTATTCAGCTGTATATCGTATTATTTAAATTAAATTTAAAAATTTCCTTGTTTCCACCATGACTCAAGATTTTCGTTGGGTATTGTTAGATATTTAATACTTTTACTTTGTGTGAAGTGAAAAAAATCAAAGAAGTGTTTCCGGAATGACTTGAAGGAAAGTTTAACATTTGTTCTAAAACAATTTTTACCCTGTTTTGATATTGTTCAATGTTCATTCAACCCTTTTCTGCTAATAAAAAAACAGCCTAAAGGAGACCTTTACACGTTAACAAGGTAATAGATACAATATGTCAAGATGTATAAGGGTAGAGTAGTTCTTATGTTTGTCATTGAGATAAATATACATATTCCGTTTCATGTTTAGTCTTTCGCCAGTTTGTTCTATAAAACTTATTTACTTTGATCGGTTAACATCATATACAAATATGCAACATCATGGTATCGCTACTATCCATCGACAAGACAGTTCAGACATATTGCTTCCTTAACTCAATTTAGCGGAAAAACCTTTTCAATTTTCAAACTGCTCCCAACTATCGACGTTTTCTTTGAATAACTTGAAATGGGGTTAGCGACGTAGCGCTCCACACAGACTTACATATATTCATAGGATGCAGAAGTACTTTGATGTATCAATAAACAACCTACCTGCAAACGCAAAGCAGCCCATATCGTGTCCCAGGTGACAGTGCGACATCTTGTATGGAGTTATGTGCCGCCGCTACTTTTAGTACTATGTAAATACATATTATATTGAAGATTTCCCAACACACCTCTGAAGGAAGTAACGCCGCGGAACATGAATTCGTAGCTTTAACACAAGCGATACGGTTTCCTGTTTATAAATAAAATGTATCACGGAAGATTATTACAAATTGAATAATAAATATAATATAAAGTTTTTTTTTTCGCGTCACAAGTAAGCGAAATTTAAATTACAAATATTTTGTCTAAACATCTTAATATGTCCAAGAATTTATACGCATACAAGAATTCCCAAAGTGAGAATACTTTCGTTTCAAAAATAAATCATAACAGACCCTGCTTAGGCAAAATATATTAACTCTCATAGAACAATAATACCGTCGATGAGATTGGATTACGTTTTGCTGCACGTAAATTTACTAGGCCCTTTGTTTTTCAAAATCTAAAGTTGAATTTTGATAATATCTTCAGAACGTATATTTAGCTGTACAAATTATGATTTTCAAATAAAATCACTTTAAAAAAAATGAGGATTAATGCCTTCAATCTCATGAGTTGAATAAACTTTTTTTTTATACCATGTTTGCTCCCAAAGTGGAGCATATAGATCCACACAGTGTGAAGAAATCCACTACGAAAGTGGAGTTTATGGATCTCCGCAAAGTGAAGAAGTCGACACAGATTATTTTTTATGAGAATCGTTTGTCAGAAAATTACTCAACCCAATGACCATCGAGTCCTGCATTTTCAGATTTTTATAATCCGATCAGATGGGGAATCAAACCCGCATTCCTCAGATTGCTAGACGCGCGCGCTATCAACTACGTTAACCGGAGAGACAAAACTTTTAGAGTGTAAATAAATACCTACATTGACAAATTTTCTCAAAAATCATCAGCTAATCACTTAACCCCAGGTTCTTAAACTCATGTATTCTGAGGACTCCATCTTGGACAACATTTGTTGTCAGTTGGTTAGGTAATAGTTATAACAAATACAAGTTTTGGGAAAACAGGATTTTTATTGAGTGGATTATTTAAAACAAACAAAATGTCAGGGAATGTAAGTCTTACATTTCCTGATACGCTTACCTCTCAGTATCAAGTATTTTACATATTAAATTATATATATATAAATATTCTCTAATTATATATACGTATTTGGTGTCCTGTGTTTGAAAGCAACGTGCTGTAACATTCTATGCAATGCAGGCATTTCGGAGGTTTTTTGGTTTGCCGAACACTTTGATTTCTCGCCACTATTTTGGCAAAGTGCCCATGTTGTAATTGATTCATTTTGATTTAGGAGAATAGTTGTAGGCAAATTTTCTTCAAAGCTTTCATCGTATTTGTGCTAATTTTGTAAAAAGCTTCACTCCATAACACTGTCCAACTTTTGACAGTAGATTATACAATATATATTTAGTATCATAATTTCAACTGTTTTAATGTATAGAATCTTAAGCAAATATATTTTTTTTCGATTTTTTTAATTTTTGTTTCAAAATAAAGCAAGACATTTTTTTTATTATATTAATTCTTCATATTTTTATGAATGATACAATATTTCGATATTTCAATAAATCAAAAATTATTCGATTATGAGTATCTACACAGTGTCCATCCGATGACTAAACCTCTCTTTAAAGAGACTCGGTAAAAATATACAATATTTAAATATACTATCCGATGAAGCTCCCTACAATTAATTGCATTTTTTAATTGAGTCTCGTTTGAAAAAAACCTAAAATAACATTTTAAATGAATCGGTATGTAAGTACTCATATTTTCAAAAAAAAATCTACCTTTTATAATACTCGTGCACTTATAATATTTTCAGTGACGGCAAACATTGCATTCATTCGAATTATTTTTGAACTTGGTGGAAATTGCAGTTTTCCATTAATTTTACAATGCGGTTTTTTGTTCAAAACTTCGCACTCAGGGACAAACGGAAATTTTTATTACTGTCCTGTTTGATGATGAACGCGTCTGTTCCCCTTTATTTTTTTCATCGTCCAATATCCAAACCTTTTTTTAAGCAGCACGAGCTTTAACTTTGTTTTCGTGATTAATATTTTTCTGTTTAAATGAGACTATTTATCTCGATTTTTGGCTTGAAAATTTAAAAAAAATCGACTTATACTGTCTTCAATAATGTACCATGGTATCAATTTTTTTTTATTTTTCTTACTTGTTGTAATAATTAATAATCTCTTAATTTTCTAATACTAAACAATTAATAAAACGTTATTATTTGGATAACGAGCTAACATTTTTATATCATTATAAAATTTACAAATTCCAAAGTAGATTGTAATATCAAAATCATAGACATTTTTGTTTTACTTTAAGTTTATTTATTTTATACATGTTGTAACATTACGTATCATAAGTTTAATACAGTTACGATACAA
>JAGVSQ010013498.1:0-11073 GCA_022683975.1 Rhyacophila evoluta
CTTCACAGTGTGTAGATCCATATGCTCCACGTTGGAAGCGAACATGGTTTAAAAATAATGGCAAAATCTCTATGAAATAAATAATTCTATATACGGTTTACTGTTATGTCTAATTTTGTAATGCCGATTTGACCTTTCCATCTTTCTGTGTATTTTCTTATCTTGTGAGAATAGATTAAAAATATTTATTCAGCTCGGAAAGTATTATATTTTATTATTTTGAAGTACTAGATATTTAACTGTCTGATATTGTTAACTAATGCATAATTAATAATTGATATTCAGGTGGTAAGCGTGGTCGATCAGTTCGAAGTGCTGAGAGTGAACAGAAGGACCACTTTGCAGAATTTTACAAAGAAAATCAGGAGCGTGGCTACAACTCAGTTGTGCAGGTAATTTACTTTCTCTCTGCTTACTTGTCTGGGATGTAGCAGAGCATTGGATGTGAAACTGTGTTTTGGTATCGCTTCGAGGAACTGTTAACCTGGCAATGAAATCTCTGATACAAAGAGTACCCTCTAACATTATTTGACAACTAAACGCTTCATGTGATACCTTACCAAACATTTTTTATCAACCGGTTCTCATATTCATCATTTACATTGAACTTTTTTCATAGCTGTCTAACAAATAATAGTGTGGTTTGTTTGAAAAGATCTTTCAGTACTTGAAGATGCGCGAGCTGTCTGCCGCTGCAAGGGTTTGCCGTCTCTGGAGAGATATCGCGGCTACTCCTGCACTCTGGACATCTGTCAGAATGAAGAACTCACAGGTCAGTCAGTAAAAGAACTGAACAAAAAATATCATATAGTTAAGATATTGCTTTGTATATTGAGGATGAGATGGTTTTTCTTTTACTGCAGTAATGCAAAGCGACCACTATGCTGTGGAGATATTATAACCATGTTTTCTTTTGTGAGAATTGTTTGTTGACCAATTCACCCTGTATATATTTAATGATGCTTGTAAATTTATATCACTGAGTGATTAAGTCAGAAGTGCTGAGATCTAACGGATAGGCCATATGCCATATTGGATAGTAAATTTTTCTAATTCCAATTTTTATTTAAATGTTACTTTTCTCAGGTGAATAACTGGCAAGGTTTGGCTCTTGCGTTAAAGCGTCACGGAACACGTCACTTGGATTTACGTAAGATGCTGCTGCCTGCTCAAGTCCCCGATCAAGTTTGGGAAGAGTTCACACAGTATATAGCCACTGTAGAATCACTTATCAGGTAATTTTCTTTCCATTTATTATTTCTGTTATACAATTGGATGTAGTTAGTAGAAGATTATTATCGAAACATTTATTTGTGTAGATCATATCCCTTTTCAGAGATGTTGTTATTAAAATATAAAAATATAAATTTGCACACCTCATCATTATACCCTTAGTTACCTCAGTACTAATATATTTTTCAGAAGAAACTAATAAATCATTCGGTTCTCCATTTAGTTGTGATTAATATGGATTTTAATTAGTATTAAATATTTTAAAAATATATAATTAAGTTTCTTTGGGAAGATTGCAAGAGTTCTGGGTACTAGAGAAGAAAATGAATTCATTGTAATACTTGTCACGTTAACAGAATAGACTTGTGTCGGTGCCCGGCATCGGTGGTGGAGCGTGTATGTGCAGGATTGTCACAGTTGCGAGCGCTCACAGCCAGTAGCATCCGCTGCCTTACACTAGACCCTGCCCCCCTCGCTAACCTCACCCATCTGCAGGAACTGCGCATCAAGGGCATGACCAGCCTGCAACTCACCTCCAGTCTGAAGTGCCTTGAGAAACTCACCTCCCTCAAGCACCTCAGCTTGACTTCGGTTAAAGGTACACATTATGTTATAATATAATTAATTGAATACTATGATGGTGCACAAGTGAAGATATACTACCTACTAAATACATTTATCAGTTACATAAATTGTGAATCAATTTATACGTATGTCACTGCTTATATTTTGCAGAGTTAACATTATTAACTCTTACTGCCCGGTGGTGGATGGTGAGTGACCAGTATTTGTGTATTATTTTATTTCCTCAAATATACCTATTTCAAGGTCTTCATACTTTGTATATTACTCATAAAAACCCCTATCATTTGAATTTGCAAAATAAAAATATTGATCGATATCAACAGAAAAAAATATTTCATACTAAATCTAGGACCGTAAGGTAAAAATAACTCGTACAATTTTAACAGTGTATCAATTGTATAATTCTAGATCTTGGAAAATGTGGGTGTGAATCAGTCGGCACTCTGACATCTTTGGAATCTCTGGAATTGGGGGAGTGCTCTCTGGAAGGTGGGCAGGGTGCCAAGCTGCTGTCCGAGCTTGTTGGACTGTGTCGCCTGCGTCTGGAAAAATCCCCCTCTGAAGAGGACACGCCCGGTCTCATTTTCGCTGCCGCCACTCTTCCTAAGCTCACACATCTCGAGCTTATCAATTTTGATATCAGGGTGAGTACTTTTATATTTTAACTGAATGATTTTTTTTTATCAATGATTGTATTTTTCGTATTCATTAACTCCATATTTGCTCTAGATATCTTAAGCAGTCAGCATTTGTGTACTAAGTTTAAGATGCAAGTTAACCATATTGTATATTTTAATAATTTATCAATACAACGAGAGTTTAAGTCTAAAGATTTATATTTTCATTACAGGCTGGTTTTGAAAAGGCTTTGGGCGAATGCAAGAATGTAAAGCGTCTACTGATCATCCCCACCTATGTGTCACAGTCAGCCACTACCAACCGCTGTGTCCTAGATGGAGTGCTGCGCCTCAAGAACACCCTCACTCATCTCGTTTGGGGAGTCACTATTGAGCTACTTCGAGTCACCGAACTATTCATTGTTCAGGTAGTTTTTTGTTCTTGCACTTAAAATCAAAATAGAAATAATATTTCTAAATGATTCATGTGTTGAAATTAAAATCTTCCATAAACTCTTTTTAACACTAGATATTAATTTTAACCGAGTGTGATTACAACACCAACCTAGTGGTAAAATTACTCTAAAATTTAAATGTATATTATTGTTTGCAGTGCGACAAAACCCCGGCCGGTGGCAAACCTAAACCACCGCCTAAAAAGAATGGGAACGGGATGGGGGATTGCATTCCTGTTTTGAAGCCGGTCCCAGGTCTCTTGGCTGATGAGGGCATGGGACCTGTTGAACCCACGCCCAAAGGTGGCCCACCACAAGTGGAAATTCTACCCCTGACTTCCCTACAGCGTCTCCTAGGTGCAGAACTCCCCGCTACACGTCACAAGATCCTGCGCATCCCTTATCATGCCACTTGGAGACAGGCCCTTAACGATAATGACTAGCGCAATGCCGCCTCGGCGCTACGCTCCACATTAAAGGACTAATTGTAATTCATCACGGCGACACTATCCAGAAGCGCGCTGGACTGCGGCAAATTATATATTTCTTTATGAGACTGAAACTTATTTACATGATAACTTCTTTGTGAAGTTTAATTAAATTTTTAAGTTTCATTTGACAGTTTTATTACATCTTTTGTTTCATTTGACCATTGTGTTACATAGCATTTAGTATGACATGATCATTTTATGTTGAGCGCCTGTAAAACATTGTCATGTTGGATTTTATTGATGATGATATCCCGCGCTTCACGATAGTGTTGACTTCATTTCATTCCTTTACGTTATTGTCCCTCGTATGAGTAATCGGTTTTGTATGTTTCGCTTTGACGCTCTTAATGATAAAGTTTGTTTTCTTATCTTTTCGATGATACCGCCGGTTTTGGCTGTGAGAAAAATTTGTAATCATTATGTATGGTCTTACTAATTATCCTCTCTAATATTAAAACATATATATAAACTATTGAAATCCACCTATTTCCAACAGACTTGGTGAATTCTGCAACAAATGCAAAGTTCGCTAATTAAATAAATACTAGTTAGCACATATCGAGTTAATTAGGAACAACTGGGGTCTTTTTTTGCTTTATATAATTTTTTTATAGCATAACTAACTATATATGTACATTTTCATTTAAATCATCTTCACCATGGACATAATTAGACATAACATAATTGTTTCCTGAATTATTTACATTATTCTTAAACTTCTTTGTTACTATCAAGATTTTGTATAAAACAATATTTTGTATACGGCTATGTAAATCATTTTATTATGTTAAATTAGTATAGTCCATCTGGTCATTTATTTTTTTTCGTTTCAAAGTACAAATGATTTTATATATCATCATTTCACTTCCAAAATTATAAATTTTATATTGACAGTATATTTTTTTGTTTATTACTACATCCATCTTGAAAACTACACATGTCAGCTATATAAATAATCCTACGTTGTATAAACTTGGTTTATAAACCTCTTCAGTATGATAAACACCCAGTGGTACTGTTGCGATTTTTAGACATTTCATCGGTTGATAAATTCTTACAATTTTAACAAAATGACACGCAAATATTAATCATCCATTACTTGACTTAATATTTACTTAGTAGTACTCCATTTCATATCACAGTTGAAATATAACTATATAATTATTGTTTTCAAAATCTGTTTTTAATGGTGTGACTATTAATATAACTATGGGGAAAAAAACTAATTGGTGGAATTATCAGTTAAAACATGTAGTTGTTGATATATCATTCAAATGTTTCTTGTTTCTTTCAGGTAATATTATTACGACACGATACGATATAGTCGTACGCGATAGGTTTTATTATTTGAAATATCAAATTCATTGTGCCCACACTTTGTATATACCCGGATAAATGTGATTTCTTACCCGTGCATCGATTTGTATAAATGTCAACGAGGCCGATGCTATAAACAATACACGTTTTAAGCCGCTCTGTAGATTTTTGTGCAAGTTATACTGTCAGAAGCTGACCTAACATAAGGTGTTTATCACATTATCAATAAGTTCTCTGTATTTTTAATCATTTATGGTATTAAATAACTTAAAATATCCGATATTTTAAAGAATCAGAGTAAAGAAATCATAAATATAACGTACAAAATTGTGTCCGATGAAATTGACACGGCTTTCTTTGTTCAAATAGAGGCTTTATTCTTTTTATGGTTATTTAACTTGGTATGGTAGTAAAATTTTATTTCATTACAGCGCAGCATACATGAGATAACTTCCTTTTATGCTTCATCAAATAAAATTGATAACAAATATAAACTACAAATAATTTAATTGAAAAATGAATTATCTTTTGTTTGCTGATAATTTTTTTTCATAAGGAGTTTAATATGTTATTAACAGTAACAAATTTCAAACACACGTGTATGAAATATAACTAACATGATATGAAGTTAAAACAGTCTTTTCTATGTAGGTTATTAATCAGGCCAATAAGGAATGCAAAACTATGAAATGCTAATTATTATTTTCGACCATTATATCATTATATTTTCATAATTTGTGCTGTGGAACCTCAATCAATCAAGACCGAAGTAGGTGCTTAACCGATTGGCAAATTCATGGTTATTTTATCTGCCGCATTATGTAGACTATAAATATATCTTATAAATTTCTCTAACACCGGAATTAACAGACAATGTATTTGATATTAACAATTCTCAATAAAAAATACCCTTTTTATGTCACGTCCACATTAAAATTAAGCAATAACCCTATTTTACTGGCTCACCTTGCAATTTTATATTTGAGAAAATTAAAAAAAAACATAGACATTTACAATACATTTAGTTCAATCCAGAATAAACCATGGCAACTGACATTTGAGTCAACTTATAATTACAGGAGGTGATGAAACCAGTCACAGGTTGTCATTAGAATTCGTTTGAACCAAGTCACCTTTTCACAAAATTTCAAAAAAATACATTTGAAAGTTTAATACTTTGGTTACATACGAACAAACATTAATGCTCATATTTCAACAAATGATTAATATTGAGCTACCAAAATGAGTGACTTGGTTAATTCATATGGCATGATTTTGAATATGAATAATTCAATTTTGCCGATGGGTGACTTGATTTAAACCAATTCTACTATGATATATGAAAGGAAATTCAGCGGTTATTGTTTTATCTAATGTAATTATAAAAGATTTATTATTATAGTTTTGAAAGTGGCAGTATATGAAAATTTAATAAAACATGCGAGCATTTAAATACATCGTGAAATATGTTTAGATTATGTCATACTTCAATATACAAAATGAATTATTGATATCATAATTTATACAAAAAATCGAATATCATAACATTTGTAATAAATTGATTAGTTGCCAAAAATATATATTTTTCATTTAAATTCATAGATCTGAATCATTATTGATAATAGTTATTAGAATAAAAGGGACATTAAAAAGAGATCATGTCAGTTATACAAAGGGTTAGCAGCAGTGGTGTAGTCAGTCCTAATTAAAAAAGTACTAGGGTGGTGCTTGATTTTAACCCCGCCTCTTTTTTCATCATGTTTCATAAAAATTCTATACTGCATTCTCTGATATATGGAACTTTGTAAATACGTGTTTGTGCATCAATAACTCATTGATCTATTCTTAACCATTTGTGTACATGAAGTATTGGTTTCCTATTCTCAATCTGTGGATCATTTTTACTTATTTTATATTTCTTTTTTCTCACATATTTGTATTCCAAACCGTCAGCCGGGAAATTTTCTTTGAAAATGCTCTGGTCCTGTATATTTTTTGCATTCTTGAAATATTATTCTTCCGCTGTAAGATATTTGATGTATGTTAACTATTCTATGTGCAGTATTGAAAACCAAAATATTTCTTAAATGCGTCTGAATTGTATCGTATCAAAACGAATTGGCTAGGAAAAAAAGTACCAGGACGGCACCCTGGCCCGACTACACCACTGGTTAACAGTAACGGCACTCTAACAAAAATGGCTCCTGAGAGAAAGAAACTTGTGATTGTGTAAATTTAATAGTACTTGAGGAGGAAAGTGGTGGTTTGAGGTTCTGCTATAAATTTTTTGTTATGGATATATTGTAAGATATTTCAAATACCTAATTGGAGTTTTTATTATTAAAATCACAAAGGCATTTCTTATTGATAATATCCGAAATAACTGTTGATGGTATGTAGTACATATATTGGAATCACTTTCATTTTTAAGTGTTGCATTAAGACACGCATTGGAAAGTTATTATTGAATGCCAGCAAATAGATTACACAAATAAAAAAGGCAAGTATGCACAACTATATTTAGAAATGTCATCAAATAATAAATTTTTTTAATTGATGCTATCCATTGCTGTGTAGCCTTACTCCTTTTTTTGTTTGTACAATCTTTCAGTCAGTGTTTATATGATAATTATAGTCTTAACATTTTTTATCATTCATTTAATATGATAGGGATAGTTGATAAACTTAGTTATTTTGTCATTAGTGTTTAAATTGTATAATTTAAATTGATTAAATGAAGAATATTTTAAAGTTATCATTTTTAATTCATAGCAAAACAACCCTATCCCTTACCTTTAAATATTGTTTGTAAAGAGCATTCAGTCTTTTTTCATTATATCCATTCCTCAAGTGGGGCATATGTATCAACATTGTGAAGATGACCACTCCAGGAATGGAGTATATGGCATGCAATATCATGTTAGTGACTATTTTACTGAAATGAATATTTTAGTGCCAGTCAATTTTAAATCTGTAAATCCACTTATGTACATTCATAGAATGGTAGATATTTTTTTAAATTAAAGTTTTTATAAGAAATTGAAATAATTTATTGATATTTTTTATTCACGAATATAAAAAATGTCTCATTTTTTATTCTACAGAATTAGTATAAATATTATGTCGCTAATCCGGTATTAAAATAAAAACCAATGCAATGTGCAACCTCTTTTGTCATGACTCGGACTGAACTGACTAGTGAAAGACAGGTCATCGAGAGAGTCGATAGCTTCAAATACCTTGGGGTTGACATCCCAGAGGACGACAGCATGCAAAAATCCGCATTGGCATGGCTACTGGCAGGATAGTCCTGCATTTAGGAATGAAAAACAGGTGATGTTCTCGATTTCTTGGGTAGTTGTCAGGGACGTGCAGACCAATATTAGCGGCAGATTTATCAATTAGATCGCAAAGTAGAGAAAATGAAACGTTATGAAAAACGCAGGAACTGGCAGGTGAGTCCTGGGGGGGGCTATATGGTAGCTATATGCTTCATACAGGAAGCAAAGCGGATATAGCAGAAAGAGAAAAAGATAGTATGTTAGGGGAATAAGAATAACGCACACTCTAGTGCGCGCCAACCAAGGTCTCGGGAAGCTGCTCTTGGGACACTTCTGGCACTTATGAAGAGCGCCTCACGTTCGTTACGCCACGGTATACGCCTGCATAACAGGTGTGGAGACGTGGCGGGTGGTGGAGGGGAAAGCAAGTATGTTGGGAGTAAATGAAACAAGATGCTTTAAATATAAATTCCTTTATTATACAAAATGAAATGCAAGTGCACAATAACGATTTTATCATAGAATGTTATGAGAGTATTTTTTTAATGCTTTGAATCGAGTTTATTTACACAATAATTTTAGTACTAATATGTAACATTTTATGTAAAAAAATATCCATTCCACAGTAATACTGGGAAGAAGAAGTCTTCTGTTTTTTTATTATTCATTGTCCTAGCTTCTTCATCACCACATTCAAATTTAAATAAGAATATTTAATGCAGTTGTAATATATTAAAGAAAAACTGAAATGTGTTAGCAGTTTAATAATTAAGCTTTATTATACAATATAAAATTATATTTCTTCATCAATACTTATCTCTGGATGTGATATCAATTTGACAATGCAATTGAGCATGATTTTTTTATTTAAAATTCCTAATAGAAAAAAGAGAATTAGTAACTACACTTTCACAGGTATAATTAATCTCGTTTGACTGTTCCTCAATGACTTGGATATTAAATGAAAGACAATAAAATCTTCAGAAATGATAAAGTTCTTACATCAGGTAAGATAGGTTGAAATCTAATAGAAGCAATTCAAAAATTGTCTATATTGAGTTTTTTTTATAAATAAATTGTCATAAAATATAATGAATACATTTTTTGTCTTCCAGTGAAAACAAAAACAATGACATACTCGTAAAACAAACAATTTGTGAATTGGCTGATAGAATTTACTGATAAAACTGACATTTTATAGCATGTAATATCTGAAAAATGTTTTTGTAAGTTTTTAATTGGCTGTGGCATCAGGATGTCTTTCGAGCAGCATTCCAACTCCCTGTCCTCCAGCAGCGCAGGCGGCAATGATTCCAAATTGACCATCCTCTCGCACTAAACGATTGGCTGTATGCATCGCCAGCCTCACCTTGAATTATACAATATACCATAAGCACACAAAAAAACGATCAGTATAAACCAAACTATCTTTAAACATTAAATATTACCAACTATTTCATGCAAAATGCAATCGTTCAATCTAAGTAAGCTAATCTAATACAATCACTGGAAAAAATCCATATAGTACATAATATTATAAATTCAAAGTGTTCATTCTATACCCCAGTGGCGCCGAATGGATGTCCAATAGAAAGTGATCCTCCCCAGTTGTTCCATTTGTTCATATCAGGGACGCCAACCTAAAATTTATCAACTCACATAATTATTTATATGTATCATAGCACAACTAGTTGCTTGAAGGTGTACCCCAGGTTAAAGCTGGTTTACGGAAAATGTATTTTTGGGTGGATAGTATACCTTTCATACAATCCTTAGTTATTTTTACTAACCTTGTCTGGTTAAAACTAAACTACTAAATATTGTGATATATCATACAAAGATATTTTTTTACCTTGGTTTGTTTGCCGAGGTAGTTCTGGGCGAACCAATCGGAATCCATCGCTTTAATGTTTGCCAAGATTTGACCCTGAAAAAAATTGCCCCACAGTCAGTCATGAGATGTTTTTTCACAATCAATTATTGTATCTGTTCATTACAACAATTACAAAATATTATACATACAGCAAAGGCTTCATGGATTTCCCAAGTGGCGATATCAGCCACTGACAGTCCAGACTTCTCCAGAACCTTTGGAATAGCATAAGTTGGCCCCAACAGCAGCTGGTCAATGGGATCCTGTTGAAAAGAATTTCGTCAATAAATAGCGGTTTTCAGGGCAAAGGATCGATTAAAATAAGTGAAAATCTTGTTCACCTATATTCAAATAAGTCGTCAGTTGGACTACATACATACACAAATTTCAATTGATTTTATTATAAATAATAAAAATAATGAACCAAAGTTGCTTAAAGGAGTCAACGACAGAAGAATATAATGGGGCAGAAATAGAAAGGACCAGAATTAAAAAATATATAAATAAACTATGTATTTACCTGTGAAACATAGACAAAGTCCCTGAGATAGGCCTTAGGCTTCAATCCAAGCTGCTTTGCCTTGGCCTCCGACATAATCAAGCACGCTGAAGCTCCATCAGTCTGGTAAAATAATTAAGAACAGTTAATTTATTATATATTTGATGACATATAGAAGTATTATCTATAATGAAATGTTGGAGTTTTTTCTACTGAGGGTAATTTTGACTGCCTCCAATCATAAAAATGTTGATACAGTCAAACCAACAAAAATTAGGCATATATTTGTTCAATAATAAGGTCTGCTTTTAAATACTAGCTCATCTGTGTTTAGTTATGAAAGTGTACTTACAAGATATGATGAATTGGCTGCTGTGACAGTGCCATGCGGCTTGATAAAGGCCGGCTTCAATTTAGCCAACTGCTCCGAAGTGGAAACTCGAATCCCATTATCCTTTTCAACAAGCTTGTCACGGCCATCAACTAAAATTTAAGCACAAGAAGCTAATAATTAGAATGTGTTGTAGACTTGTATTACTGTTTTTACAGAAGTTTTTAGTGCGACTCATACTGTTCTGGACAGATGTTGTGTGACAATGAGTAAAACTGAAAATAAGACGGTCTCAATATTGTTTACTAACCCTTTTACGGTCACGCTATAGAGCGGCCACTCAGCAACACAGTGACGGTTACTTGAGTACTACTAAGCTGTGTAGTAATAC